>KZ809412.1:86498-99748 GCA_000696205.2 Oncopeltus fasciatus
ATATATATTTACGTGTGTTTACTTTTTGACTTTATTTCATTAAAATCTTAACATTTTCATTATTACTCAAAGCTTACTTGCAAGTTAAAATGTATCCTCCCAATCTTCTTTGAACAGTTTGAAGCTTAAAATAATACTCACGAATGTTAAAATTTTGTTGTTAATAGTTTGGATATATCTTTCTTAAAAACATATGTAAACACTCAGTGTGCGTGTTTTATATGTTTGTGTTGCTATATACCCTAGGTTGTCTTGCATTCTAGTTGGGCACCTAAGGCCGGTCGGATTCCTCGTGAAGAAGACGAGGAATGCCCTTCTTACAGGGAGTAACCGCTATAAGAATCTTTCTTCGTCAGAGAAAGAGTATGAGTACATGGCAGAGTTTGAGCTCTCAGCAAGTATATACAGGATACAGGATACTACATTAGATGCTACGCTTAGGACACAGAACTCTGCAAACTCAGTGATATATGCTAATCAGAAGGGCTCTCTGGGGAATGCAGACCGCTCCCTGTCTCTGGCAACCCTACTCATCGCCCGTTCACTCCCACATTAGATTTGAATTTATTGGACATTTTATTGTATATGCAGCTAATTATCTATTTTTAAAAAAATTGGTATATTTTGATGAAACAATATTGCCCAAACTTACATATGTAGAACATAAATTTCTCACCTGTGATATAAATTAAGTTTGCTTGAATAACTCTGGTATATAGGTGGTGTACCAATTACACTCACACCACCATAGCACACGGACTGCTATTTCATAGCAAATTCTGTATATATCACTTTTACTAATAAACGAGGCAGTATTAAAAAAAAACAAAAAAACTCTGGCATACAAATCTGAGAATTAGTTGAGTGCGTAACTTATGAAATACTTTGCTATGAATGACATGAAATTTACTATTTAACTTCCCATGAATCTGCATAACACAGATAAATTATTACTTCAACTCATTAAAAACAATAAATACATAAAATTTGAGGCAAATCAAGAAATTCTGTAGAGTATATTGCTCATAAATATTTAGACTTAATATAAGCAGAGGAGAAAAAAAAAATTAAATTGTAAAGCTTTACTTAAAAATTTGTTATTATGGAATAGTTATAAATTATAATTTAGGTAAAACGTTTGGGAGAGAAGCTTACGAATGCTGCCAAGATGGCAATCTTACCTATCGGTCAGTTTAAAGAAAATTGTGTTCATACATTTAATGTTCATTGCTCTATTCGGTAGACAAATTAAATTTACAGATATACTAAAATTTATATCTATTTTTCTGGAAAATGAGATATCTGCTTGGATTACTCAGCTCCTACTTGAAGAACATTTCAGCTCCTTTTTCTAAACACTATCCAAATTACCAACCAACTCAAAACATGACTTTCCACTCTCCAGACAAACACCACAAAGAAAAGGCATATTTTGACAGTTAAAACAAAATAAATTAATTTATAATTATTTATTTTATTTACATATTTAAAAAGATTTAGTGTTACTCAATATTTATTATAAAACTCCGATCCTGCNATTTACATATTTAAAAAGATTTAGTGTTACTCAATATTTATTATAAAACTCCGATCCTGCAGTTATTCATACAAGTTTTATCATGTCTTTTATGTATCGTTGAAGTTGTGATTGGATTTCTCCGTGTGGCTGGAAAAGAAAACCGTGCTAGCAAGTAGGAAAGAAAACGGGATTGGTTGGGGTATTTGATGGGGGTAGTGCCTACAGGAAATCTTAGTCCGCCCTAATCCCGGACATCAGTCAGTCTTATCTTCGGCCGAACAGCAGAGGGCGGGAGTCCCAGAGTCACCCCTGGCAGGGGGTGAGAGTCGCCCTTTATCTTCCACCCTGTAATTTCCCGCAACCCTTCTCAGATCACACTAGTTTTCTTTCCTATATAACAGCATCCTTCTCATTGGGTTTTCAAAACTAGCAGGCTGTGTGCAATTTAGTGTTATTTATAATAAGCCCCTATATTAAAACATTATCAAATACCTCAATAACGAATTTCACTGCATTATTTTTGCTGAAAGTAAAGTTGCGTATTTCATATCAAACAACCATATATCAACTAATGTTTAATTAAAACAGGATTTAATTCTTTTAAGTTTAGATAGTATCAAACATTGTTAGAGTTGATTAAAATATGCTTACCTAGAAGGTAAAACTGTACATAACTCTATTTATTCAAAATAAAAGTAAAATATTTTTTTTTAATTGACTAAAATGTGTATAACGAAATTAAAAACTGACTAAAAAAATATGTGAAATCCAAATGATTATTGAAATAATCAGTCCATTACTAGAATCTCTTGTGAAAGATTCCTAGGCCCACAGGATGAGACATTGAGTTTTGAAAGAACTCAGAATTAATAAATAAAATCATTATCACCGAGCAAAAATTAACAGTTTTTTATTCCTTATAAAATAATTTTAATTACATTAGTTGTTGCTTAATGGAGAAATAAAAATTCGAGAAAGAAATAAAATTTTTAGAGTGAGAAAAATAAAATTTTGTACCTAAGGGTTTGGATTTATCTTTCATAAAACATATATAAACACTCAGTGTGCGTGTTTAATATGTTTGTGTTGCTAATCACCCTAGGTTGCCTTGCACTTTAGTTGGGCACCCAATGCCGGTCGGATTCCTCGCGAAGAAGCCTTCTTGCAGGGAGTAACCGCTTTAAGGATTTTTTTCATCAGAGAGAAGGAGTGTGAGTACATAGTAGAGTATGATTAAATCAAGCATAGGGGTTGGTAAGGGAGATAGGTCGAGGTAAGAGCTCAGATAATCTTCAATGTCTAACGTTTGTGCAATTTTTATTTTCCCGATAGATTGTCCATTAAAAAATTTTGTTTTAAAACATTCGTGTTCTATTATATTTTTATTTATTATATTTAACTATAATACATATGATTTTAGAAATCAAAGTCTAAGTTTGAGTGTTACCCCAACTTTTCCATCCCTCCCTCTCTTTTCTTACTGGTCGGCACAATCACTAAGACTATAAATCACCCTCTTGAATTTATTTATTTCCAATTTTATGATACTAAAAGGGATGATAACATAAGACTAGCTGACTTAGCTCATCCATTGCAGGTTTTCCATATCAATGGTTCATCTATTGCTGGTTTCTTCCTCACAACAAAAAGCACGAATGCTCTTCGAGTTATTGCGAGGAAGGCTTTAGCGAAGGGATTGATTTTCCAGTCCTTTACATATTTCTATATTTCATTTCTAGCAAATGTTCCATGCTGGATGCACATTACACCCCCCCCCCCCTGTACCACATGAATAATTCCCTGAGTTTCAGACTCCATTAGGACCATGATTCGATATGCAGATTGGAGGAGACGAAGCCGGCCGTCTGCCACAAGCGACTGTGGAGCATATGTTTAATTGGGACTAGATTTAATTGCTGGCTATCTCCCTGTCAAGCGAATCGCCAATCCATATAGCACTTCCTCGAAACCTTGAAATCTTCAATTTTGATATATTCTTAACCTATTGTATATTTGAAAAATAAAGATAAAGAAGTATTTAAGTTGAGAGAGGACGGAGTTTTACGTGTAAGCCAAACTTAAAAATCTATATGAGGAGTGAATTGTCAGAAATTAGGTGTTGATAGCTTTTTTAATTTAAAAGTTAATACTTAATTCTTCAACTACCAAGACTCAATTCCTGACAATCCTCTCCCCATAAAAAAAGACAGTCAACAAATTTACCTCCAAATTGATAAATCTATAATTTCTCATTATTCCAAGAGATCCAAAAAATATTACAGATATGGTTCAAGTGTTTATTATAAAAAATATTTATGAATGTAATTTTGAGCGTTAGTCGGGCTTCATATTTAAAAAAAAAACAACTTCATTATATTGGCTCTGTCAGGTTTTTACCTGTTTTAACACACACACACACACACACACGCCCGCCCACACTCACACACACACACACACACATACTGTGAGCGATTTTGAATGTATTTTATAATATTTAATTTTCCCTTCTTATTATAAAATTCTCCCTTATAAATAATTTTACATGAACAAAATTTTGTTTTGTAAAATCATGAAGATAGAATAAATGAATTTCTTTGATTAAGAGCAGTGTAAACTAAGCAGATTATCTTTTGATGTTTATTAGAGTAAATTACTTATGATCTAAAAAGCCTCAAAATGCATTTCATCTTACATGTCTCTTCAAGAATCAAGATATGAAGGCTGGCTCTAGAATATCAGGATGTGACGAGAGGGGGAAGTTGCTGCTCTCACAATTTCAGATCATGAACATCTTCAATTTCATAATATTTTCTGTCGCATTTTCTACAAGGACAATTTCAAATAATAAAGATCTCATCCAAATTTAAATAATTAAAAATGAATCTTTTTAGAATTTTTTTTTCTTGTTTCACATTCATTACTACTGATATTACTTCTAGAAGGTGTAGGATCTTACTTAGGGAATCAAGAAACTTCTTGACTGGTGACACATTCGAACGTAAAAAATTATTTAGTTAAGGATTGACATAAATGTTATTTCAATTAATATGAAAACGTAAAATCTATCCGTTTTCTAATGTAGAAACTTATCTAATGACTTGTAGAAAGAAGCCTATGAACCGAATTTATGGGGTTTTTTTGTTAGTTTTTTTTTTCTCGTTTTTTATTCTTTTTTACCCGTGTTCGTATTTATATGTTGGGAAAGAAAGAAGAAATATTTAAAAATCAAACCATGGAATCACAGTTATTAGTCGTTCTCCTTAAAGGACTGGATGAGAAATGCATTTTTGCATCACACGTTATCGTTAACATATTTTATTTTGGTTGTGGTTTTTTTATCCCACGTAAATTATAAATAATTCGTGAGAGGGAACAGAATAAAAAAATCTATCTGTCCCCGCCAGGAATAGCATACTAGGCCTGGATAGCAAGAGATCCAGGTTCGATTCCTGGCGAGGACAGTTTTATTTGGTTGTGGTTTTTTATCCCACGTAAATTTTAAACAATTAATGAGAGGGAACAGAATAAAAAAATCTATCTGTCCCCGCCAGGAATCGAACCTGGATCTCCTGCTGTCCGGGCCGGTGTGCTAAACCGTTACACCACAAGGACTAGCTCGATATCTCACTCGATTCCCTTTACACTAGCGAGAGCCTAACTTACGAGAAAGACGAGAACTTTGTCTTACACTCGAAGTAGCTGACATTGTCATACATTTTGTCGACTCTCATTCATTGTTTAAAATTTACGTGGGATAAAAAACCACAACCAAATAAAATTTTTATAATGAATTTATATTTTTACGCATGTAAAGAAGAAAAAGAATTAAGCATATTTTATGTACAAAAATTATGCCTTTGTGTAGACGCTGTCTGTAATGATTTTGGTTGATGTAAATTGTACGTCGGACACAAAACTTAAGGCTACTCTGAATAGTTCACCGCTTAGATAACACACGATTCCTGAGAACTTTAGTTGCTGGATACAGTTTCCCGACCAACACAAACAGAAAGATGATCATCAGGGGATGTGTCTGCTCCTCTCCTAGTGATCTAACAACCAAGCGGGAGCTATTCTCTATTGAAGAAGAATTATATTGGAGGCGACATTAGGAGGCATCTCAAAACCACGAAATTTTTGTTAAGAGTGACAGCTCTCAGGGATTCCAAGTTATTGAAAAAAGATTTGGAATAATTTATGTCAATTTTTTTAAATTGTTTTACTGTGGTATTAATAGGCCGATAACCCAATAAATAAAAAATGTTTCGATCTTAAATGAATAATGAAGTTAAATAAATAAAGAGAATTTTCTGACTATGTGATATATTTTAAAGAATTGGAAAGGTGTTACAATTAAAACATTTTTAACTGTAATATAATAATGAGAAAATAATTTTTAATCTGGTAAATCCAAGATCTTTATTCTTTACTGTTGTGCGCTTAATAATGTTCTTTCTTTACTTCAGAGCTCCCAGTTCTTTCCCAGTGCAATAGTATCAGAGAGTCTATGATCACTCCTCACTGATGAGGGGCGAGAAGTCTCCCCGAAAACTTTATTCATTGTCATTTTATTTTATTTTTGTGTGTTCACTACACTCATCTTCCCCTTTTTTCTTATTTATTATATACATATTGCAGCCACGAGTGTTTCATTTTCTATATATACTTTCTATAAAACAATAAATGCGTCATTACTAATTTTTTCACAATAAATAGCAAAANTATATAGGACACCTCATCAACATGAATAAGATTGACACATTGACTTCTTGAAATAAACTCCTAGCTTACAAGCATTGAGATTAGGGAATGGGCCCTTCATTATATAGTAAATGTCTTGAAGTAACACATATTAATAGTTTGATTTTATATTATATTTCTATAATGTACTAAATGGTGGATACAGATTACAACTTGGTAACTGTAACTAATATTAGTCTTATATATAAAACAAATTTTTAAGATATAAAATAGAATCAGAAATTCATTAATATACGAATATTGAACATAATTATTTTACAAACATGCTTATAAATCAAAGCAATGGATAGGAAATGCAGCGCACTTATAAAATTCATATTTTGCCAAGAGAATATAAAAATAGAAAAATGGAAGAAAGAACAATCAAGTAATATAACAAGTAGTAATATCAAAAATTTTTCTCATGAAAAAAATATTATTGTTCAGAATTCAAAATTATGATAATATCATTAACAAAATTAGATATAATCAAAACTAATATTATTATCATTAATTTTATTATTTTCTTCATTTACTAATCCTGTAAAATTAAGAAGGAATTTAATAATCATAATTTAATATTTTATGCAGTATTAATCATTATAAACCAACTTATTTCTAACAAACTCAATATAGGAAAAACTTAATTGAGCCTACAAAATAGTACAGTTAAATATCTAATAATTTAGTATATGTGTGTGTGCATGTGCGCGAGCGTGTGCACACACGTGTGCATACATTTTTTTGAGTATGTGTGTGTATATTTATTTATTTATATGAGAATTAAGAGGTCAGGCAGGCTTTCGAAATTTTTTAGATACCAATAAGATTTAATAAAGGGGTTACAAAATTAAATAATGGTTCGCTAGCAGGATAAGTTATATCATTAGTCAAAAATACAGGAATATTATTGAGTAGTAATACATTTTTCTAATTAATGATAAGAAAAGTTCCTTATCAATTACAAAGTCGTTTCAAGCTAAAATAAGGTCACTGTATAACGAACGCCTGAATAAAGTTGTTTCTATTTCGAACCTTGAGCAGCTGTAATGAGACAATAAATATTTATTGGGTGCCAGAGAAAACGGGACACATCAGTTAAACATAGCCCCCGCAGTTGTCTTTAAGTGTGTGAGCAAGTCTTCAAGGGGTAGGGGATGATGGTTAGGGGTGTATTCCAGATATAAATGATGAGCCAGAGTTGACATTACCTAAATCCATCAGTCTTGGAGGTAAATGGTAGAACGTAACCTTCTTATAACCTACCCTAGGCAGTTATTGGGTGCCAGAGAAAACGGGACACATCAGTTAAACATAGCCCCCGCAGTTGTCTTTAAGTGTGTGAGCAAGTCTTCAAGGGGTGGGGGATGATGGTTAGGGGTGTATTCCAGATATAAATGATGAGCCAGAGTTGACATTACCTAAATCCATCAGTCTTGGAGGTAAATGGTAGAACGTAACCTTCTTATAACCTACCCTAGGCAGTTATTGGGTGCCAGAGAAAACGGGACACATCAGTTAAACATAGCCCCCGCAGTTGTCTTTAAGTGTGTGAGCAAGTCTTCAAGGGGTGGGGGATGATGGTTAGGGGTGTATTCCAGATATAAATGATGAGCCAGAGTTGACATTACCTAAATCCATCAGTCTTGGAGGTAAATGGTAGAACGTAACCTTCTTATAACCTACCCTAGGCAGTTATTGGGTGCCAGAGAAAACGGGACACATCAGTTAAACATAGCCCCCGCAGTTGTCTTTAAGTGTGTGAGCAAGTCTTCAAGGGGTGGGGGATGATGGTTAGGGGTGTATTCCAGATATAAATGATGAGCCAGAGTTGACATTACCTAAATCCATCAGTCTTGGAGGTAAATGGTAGAACGTAACCTTCTTATAACCTACCCTAGGCAGTTATTGGGTGCCAGAGAAAACGGGACACATCAGTTAAACATAGCCCCCGCAGTTGTCTTTAAGTGTGTGAGCAAGTCTTCAAGGGGTGGGGNTGATGTGCCATCCAAGACTCACAAGAACTTTTTGGTCTTTGGTTGTGAGGAACTCATATAACTGCCTGGAAATCTCGATCTTCCAGAAAGAAAACTTCAGAAAGACCCTAATTGCTGATCGAGTCGTTTATGTACGCATAGAAAGTCTTCTTCTGACTAGTCAGTCATGGCTGTGTGCGTTGTTAAACGCATATAGTCAACAATGGACACCTGCCACCAACTGACAAAAACTGGCAGATTTCTGGCTCAGCATGTATTTATACTCGGGTATTAGCCCTTTTCTGAAAAAAAAACTTTTTTTTTTTTCTGAAATATGCTATGTTATAATCACTTTGCCAAAAATAGTCATAAATTTTAATTCTAAATATGCAGTACAGATTTTTTATTATACTTGTTTTTGTTGTAACTTTTTTTACTTTTGTTCTCTTATTTCTTTACATTTGCTCACATAAATTAATATGAGGGAACTAGGTTCTTTTTACTATTTACATTTTTAACACACACACACACACAGATAAGCACGCATTAATTAAGCGGACTATAATGTTTAGTCTATCGCAAGTAGAATCGGTAAAGTATAGATAAATGTTTCATGAGTCCCGCTATGATAGCATTGTGAATGAATCTTGAGAGAAATACGATGATATTGAATAGATAAAAGCCTTTGTCCTTATAAAATTTTCTCAGGGGGGTAGAAAGATAATTAAATTTGAAATGGAGAGTAAAAGCCAGTGGGGGTGACCGAGAAAGCAGCCACCCTCCGCCATCAACATAATCATATTTGAAGTGATTTGCATCTCCACTGGAATCGAGATAATGACGGACAGGAACATATCTGCATAACTGACTCGAGCTCTGCCAAATTCGCTGACGTTATCCGACTCTGGCGGCTGAGGAAGGACTTACATTGCGTATCAGCTGTCACATTCAACATTGTACAATATGGAAATGAGGTCCGTCACGCGGCCGCTGAGCAAAATAAGCGAATTTCCCGAGTGAACACAAGTAAAGGACTAATTATATCTTATGCGCCTGAAGGAGCTCCAAAGGAAAGACCACTGAACCTGGTTTAATTTTCCCAGGAAAGGTTAAGTGATAGAAATAATCATTCTTTGTAGTTATATTCTTAATATTTATATTTAAGAATAACTATTATAACTAGTGTTTTTACTAGTAACAATATAGAACATAATTATATTTTACAATTCAAATGGAGAGTTTTTGTCTATGGGTATCATTATTAGAGAATTTGTTGGGATTCGGTCAACGTATATTAAAAATAATACAATTTAAAAAAATGCACTTTTTAAATATCAAGCTTGACCGAATTCTAACGAAATCTCAACAGGATTTTAAAATTATTTAAACAAAATTTATTCTTAACTCCAACAAAAACAATGATATCAATATTACAAATTTTGATCTTCAAACTCTTGATCTTCCTCCTCCTTTTGTAATTTCAAACAGAACAAAAATCATTCAACAGTTGAAAATAGAATACCTAAATAGAGAATTTGGTTTTTATATTTCAAATATAATTGGCTGACGCTATTAGTTGAAACCAATCCCCCAACCGTCTATATAGGAATCCTTTGTTCTAGGCCATCCTTATGGCTAGGGAGAATGTCAGCCATTTTTCTGTACGGGTGGTGTATGTTATTCTCTCATACCTTCTATTCTCCGTCTTCATTGGTTTCTGTACACCATCTTCTGTTGACGAGCGCAGTTATTCTCATCTATATCTATACTTATGTTATTCTCATCTCTGATTCCTCCCCACCTCACTTTTTTAGCAACATTTTCATTTCATTTTTCTTTTACGAAGATTTTCTTAGAACTTTATTCTCATTTATATTCATCTTCAGAAAAAAAAAAAAAAAAAATAGTCTTTAGTTTATGCAGCTCATATGAGACGGACTTTTAAGTGTGTCTTTATGTAAGCATGTAAGCAAGTTACTTGTTAGAGTAGTAAGGGGTTATAAGGGTTAACATGATATGGAAAGTTCTTATACCAATATACCTTAACAGCTTTGCTGAGAAAATCGCTTAATTTACTCAGCTGCTACAGTATTGATGCTATACTTTAAAAAAAATATTTTCAAGATCATGTAACCTCACTTAATTTGTTAATTACTCTTTGTTCTCCGTGGCATTTTTTAAGGAAAGTAAATTAAAAAAAAAATTGGTAAATATCATTATTATCAAAATAACTGTTATTGCAGTAGTGGTCGTAGGAAGCCCCAACTCTTCTTCCACCATTTTTGTAGGCTAATCAAATTTAAAAATCATGATTTTTGATATAAATATTTCAGAGCCTACATTCCTTCATAATCTTCTGAAATGGAAGAGCTTGAAGGAACAAGATTGGAAATAGACTACATTCTAAAGTAGTGGGGTTGGTTTGGGGGTGGAGGGTGAACGGCTTGCGGTCGGTGTGACGTAAGCAGTGCACTGTGGTTCTGTGGTGAGGAGTCAGAGAGCCGGCGCCTCAATGTGTACGTCAGACCTCAGAAGATGCTCATCTTCCCATCTTACATTCCCAGTTCTTAGCTGTACCCTCAAGATCTCATATTCACGCGATAGGGAGTGGGATTTGAACCGATATCGCGTAAGCTTCTGATTGGTCTTTCTGAATGAGTCTAAATCTATTGAAGACAATTAATGAGAGGGAACAGAATAAAAAAATCTATCTGTCCTCGCCAGGAATCGAACCTTGATCTCCTGCTATCCGGGTTGGTGTCCTAAGCCGTTACACCACAAGGACTAGCTAGATATCTCATTAAATTCCCTCTACACTAGAGAGAGTCTAACCCACGAGAAAGACGAGAACTTCGTCTTAAACTCGAAGGAGCTGACATTGTCATACATTTTGTCGACTCTCGTCATTTACTTTATTAAATTTTAATTTATCAATCGTCAGCTCCTTCGAGTTTAAGACTGGGACAGTTAGATTTTTTATTCTGTTCCCTTGCACTAAAAATTTATCAAATAATAATATTTCAAATCATTATTTAGAGAAAGATGCTAAGACCCAATTAGGTTTAACTCTTTTAAAGGGGGGATTTAGCTTGAATTACTAAACTTTGTCAAGAAGTTCCATGAATTTCTCTTAGCCACTCCAATCTTTGTTCTTCTGATAACACTGGGGAACATGTTGAAGTACTTTTAAGTTGAAAGGTCAAACTCGAGTAGTCCTTCAGACAGTACACATTGATTTACTAGATTTTTCCTGGTATTCGTCTATAAGTATCTGAATAAAGATGTTCCACTCCAGGTTGTGCGATTCTCCTTGAAATTTTGTCAGAAATGTATAAGCCCTTATCTCCCTTATTACATATATATTCTTCTACAGTTTTGAAGTAATTTGCTTCAATAGAAAATCAAGAAGCAATTTCCTCAAGCAGGCTTCAATGTTCCTTAGCAGGCAATGAAAAATATATTTTTGTGGCGGCCATGTAACATTTCGTGACCAATTTTATGTAACATGCACACGATGTTTGAAATGCCACCACTTCTTCATTCGTTTCCGTCAAAAACTCCTGCGATAACGTGCTACTTCACAGACCCTTCAAGCAATGCTTGCTTGTGGTCCACTAACATCTTCCCAGTACAGATAATTGCAGCGAGATACAGATTATTACAGCGAGATACAGATTTCTTTAATGTTGTAAAATGTACGAAGTATTTTGAGCGGTTCCTTCTATCCTCCTGCCCTCCAGTTCCTATGAACACTCTCCTCAGCCTATGTCTCGTGAATATCTAGTCTCTTCCAGCCCACTTCCTACAGTTCCAGGACTACCAGGAATGTTTTGTTAGCAGAGAGGGGCTGTTGTCCGCTTCGAACAAGTTTTTCGTCGACAACAAAACTGCTAGTTTTTTTTTTTTTTTAAGGAGTTTGAGATTTATGGGAGAAAGATTATTGGATTTTAATAGAGAATATTTAGGCAAATAAATTTATCTATGATTATTTAATTATTTGTTAATTTTAAACTTCCCTAATAAAAATGACAGGACTTTTAATGGACTGGTATCTATATGTAGCCAACATATTATAAACACCTATGGCTGTAGATTAGCTCTTATTTGTTGACTCTCAACAACTCTTGTTGGCGTCTAATTCGAGGTAAACACAATTACTTATTAAACAATTAATGAGAGGGAATAGAATAAAAAAAATCTATCTGTCCCAGCCAGGAATCGAACCTGGATCTCCTGCTATCCACCTGGCCGGTGCTCTTGCCAGTTATTTTTATTTTTTTATTCTATTCCCTGTCATTAATTGTTTAAAATTTACATGGGATAAAATACCTCAACCAAATAAAATATTTATAAAGAAATAATTCTACTGTCCTTAATAATTATACCAGTTAATTTCTTAAATTTAATACTGTGGTCTCTCTTCAAAACGAATAAATTATTAAGATTTCTATTTCAAATTGAGTCTTGTACAACCCCATGAGGGTTGTAGATAATTCTGATACAATGTAGGGAAGAAAAAATAACTTATTATAAAGAAGACTTTTAATGGCTCACCTTATATCATCATAAAACTTTTAAATGTGTATTTTATTATTTTTCAACCATACTTAGGAAAAACTAAAAATTAGAGTCGTACAAAATTATGTCTGTATGCGTCTTAATGTACACAAATTTGAGAAATAAGAAAATAGATTCGACTGCAGGAGCAATAGAGTTACATTGCTAAATTCCTCTAGCTGTTTTTCATATAAAATGAAACCCACTTGATCTACTGTTTTCTAGATAATCCTCATCAACCATAGATTTATATTGGGTCACAGTTTGTCTCGTTCATACATTCGAGGAATGAATCCTGTGTAAAAACCTCGATGAGACATTTTAAATAACGTCAGGTATGAATCGTATATAATTCAACAAATTAAAAAAAAAATATTAGTATGAAATAATGTAAACGATGAATCAAGTGAATTAATAAGAACTCTAAAGCCAAAAATTTCGTAACGCAAGTTCTGCAT
>KZ809413.1:10625-30546 GCA_000696205.2 Oncopeltus fasciatus
TGATGTGGTACCGTTCGGGTACATTGTTGTCCGTCCTTGCTCGTCTATCCCGGGACGTAACCCGCAGAAAGGAGCCCAGGTTAACCCGCGATAGACTATCTGGCACCCATCTTCTCCTTATCCTAGGATAAGAAGGAGACTAGGCAGAGAGTCAAGGAGGAAGTGAGAGGGGAAGAAAAATGCCAGTGCATTCACTCCCTTGATATTTTAACTAAACTGGCTGGAGTAGGTTCCTTGCCCACCTCCTCTTGAGGCGTTGGGAAGAGTGGTCGGGATGAACGTGGGATACAAGGGTCTCTACTAGAGGATTTGGATGTCAGGTAAATAATCTAAAAGGTTATTTTCACAACCAATGAATATAGAACTATCATACCTTCTATTATCCGTATCATTGGTTTATGCAAACCATCTTTGGTTGGCGAGCGCTTTCGGACAAGAAGATGGACAATGTCCGAAAGCGCTCGACAACAGAAGATGGTTTGCAGAAACCAATGAAGAAGTATAATAGAAGGTATGATAGATTTGGATGTCCTTGGAGGTTTGTGTGGAACTTGTCAAACCTGGTGGGGATGAGCTCGGAAACAAAAGGTACTTGCAGGTCAGAATGGATAGTTTTATTGGATACGTAGGGAGGAGTGTTGAGGATTGTGCGAAGGACTTTGGACTGGAACCCCTGGATACATCTAATGTTTGATGGCTTCGTTGTGCCCCACAATTCAATCCTGCATTTGACAATGTAATTCATGGTACGCTCAATATTTTATGTGTCAGCCAGTTAATGCTTACATGTTGAAGAAAAACTATGTTCACGGCATTTGGGTGTATCGAATTGAACTTATTATTCGTGAATATCATCCGTAAATATCTTTGACTCAAAATATGTCATTCACACAACAGAATAAATATTATTATTTCTATCTTTTGACGATTTTTGATGCTTTGACATGTAACTCTGAGACTGCTGACAGCATTGTAAATCACGGGCTTAATCAATCATTTCATATTATGGTTAAATTTCATGACTGATTGATAGTTTACCTGGTGAATGAAGTCAGACCAATATTTGTAAGTGTTTTTCCTTCGTGGGAAAACTTGAATGGCGACGGGAAGGGTGGTGGGGGGTTAGGGAGGGGAGGGAGGAATATAGTACTATGTCTTTTTACTTTCAAATAAAATCTATCTAAAATTGGATTTAATTAGGCTTTTTGAAAGAACCTCAGCAGAAAAACACTACTGTGTTAGATCACCTCAAGAGAATTTTTAGAAGAGTTTATTGGGAACATTCAATAACGCGATTTTATTAAGAATAACTTCAAATGTGCAGAGTCTTGGATTAATGAATTAAAAATTGGATCATTCAATCTTGTATATACATATACAAACATATTACACAATTTGTGTGTGTGTATTTTCGCCCTAGAATTCACATTTATTAATTATTTTTTGGTTAAATTCTTTATGTTTCCCTTTTTTTATTGCTATATTTATTTTATAATCGAGAATTCAGACTCATTAATGGTTGAATGCAGTCTGAGGGGAGACAAGTGTTTTAAGGGTTGAGTTTATTCATAGTTATGATCGATTTATCCGTTACCTACTCATATTACTCATTATCATAATAATAATAAATTACTATCGTTATTGACCATGAAAAAAAATTAATTTAAGAAAATTGTTAAATAATATAATAATATACCGAACAAACCAATAAAAGTTATTGATTTTAAACTTTATACGTTCTTCTCTATCAAATAGCTCTCCATAAATGATAACCATAGTAACCTACTAAATATTCTTCATTATTCAAACCTGTTTTGTAGAATTATAATATATAAAATGCCCACATGCTTCTATTATTACTTTATAGGTAAAATGTGAACCTAATTTATTAAGGCCAGGATTTATAATGACATATCGAAAGAAATTCGCTTGGTATACACTTATGTTAAGTAGGAAGGTTTCTGATTCTGACAAAGGATGTGAGAGAGAGAGTGGGTGCCCATGTCTGATACTCAGTGGCTCAAAAGCATCTGTAATTGAATCACTTCCGTCCAAAACTTAACACATGGAGAGGAACTTCTAACAAGATCCAATATGAAGGGAATCCATAAGTCCCTCGTAAGTGGATACTTGAACGTGCTGGGCATGTTGTAGACGAGTCAAGAGGTTCTTCTACACTCAGGCTTAGAAGATAATTTCTTAAACCAGTGGATTAATATTCAACTCTCATTGAACTGTCAAGTTTAATACAGTGCAAGGGAATAGAATTTAAAAAATCTTACTGTCTCAGCCGGGACTCGAACCCGGATCTCCTTGCCGGGCTAGCATGTTACCATTTACACCACCGAGACTAGCCAGATAAGTTATTAAATTCCCCGCACTCTACTGGGAGTCTAAACCCAGTTTAGAGAGAATATATCTTAGTCTTATGCCTGAAGGAGCTAACACTTTCAGCTATTTATTAGAATCTTGTTTTTTTATTTTTTTTATTTTTATAAATATTGTATTTAATGTGGTATTTAATCCCATATTAATTTTATACAATAAACTGCAAGGGAATAGAATTGAAATAAATCTTACTGTCTCAGCTCTGACTCGAACCCGGATATCCTGCGAATTAAATACCACAACAAATACAATTTTTATGTAAAGTCTAATTGATTTCCAGTATTTTTATTTGATTTTGAATTTTCTTTGTTGAAATTTTTACCATATTACACATAACCATAGGGTAGTAGATCATAATGGAGGGCAATCAACTTATGGGTTATTACGCCCTATAAATACCCTTTTATATATTTACTATAAATTAGTTTATAAAATACAGGAATCAGGATTATTTCGATCACTATAACAACACCATAAGGTAGTATCTGTTTTAAACCATGAGTGTGATTCACTTCAAACCGTCCCTAGAATATTTTTGCATATTTTGTGTACTGTCAGACTTCTGCTAAGCTATGTCCAATTGACCCTTAATTAAAATCTTAAACCTAACCTAAATGATATCTAAGTCGACATTCCTTCTTTAAGCTTATTTTTACCCTTGTTTCGTCCTACCCCTTCACCGTTTTCCTACTCGAGCCCACGCTGCTGCTACCCACACATCCCTGTATTTGTTGTGTGAAATCTTCCACGAAATGACCCTTATATTTCTGCCCATTTACACTTTTTATGGGTACGAATATTTTCGCTTCTATGAATCCAAACCTTTAGCCATAAATAGGGGTTGAATGAACGGGCAATGGTTTTCGAAAAATACTAATCTTGTAGAAAAAATGCAAGGGAATAGTATAAAAAAATGTTACTACCTCTGCCGGGACTCAAACCCGGGTGTCCTGCTTTCCGGGCAGTTATGCTGCTATTACACCACCGAGGCTAGCTAGATAATTTCTTCTACTACCCGCACTTTACTCCGAGTCTAAATTCTTAAGTTATTCGTCTTACTTGGGGTTTAGACTCGAAGAAGAAATTATATCTAGCCTCGGTGTTGTAATGGTTAGCATAACTGCCCGGAAAGCAGGAGACCCGGGTTTGACTTCCGGCTTATGTAGTAAGATTTTTTTATTCTATTCCCTTGCATTTCTTGTATAAAATTAACGTGGGATTAAATACCACAACTAAAATCAGTATTTAACCTACTAAACTTGTAGTTTTTTTTTGTTTTTTTCTGCGCGTGAAATGCTGAGTTCATTGGCCCTTTTATTTATGTAATAAATGTATGCCTGTAAATGTAGTTTATTTTTGTTTAATTTAACGCTATATCACTACTACAGATACTCTTCGGTATCAGTGATTCTAGTACTTGCCTTAAACATTAATTCTACACTTACTTTTTCACTTCCTTTAGTGAATTTGACATGGAAACATATATCAGCTCATCGTTTTTTAAACTTCCGTAATTTAAATGAGTCTTATCCAATGAGTAAATTCTTATGTCAGTCGATATGATAATGTCGCCTTTGCCAGAAATCATTCGGACTTGTAAAAAAAAAAAAAAAAAAAGGATGTGGANAAAAAAAATAAATTTAACTTTTTAAATTCACTACAAGTAAGTTTCTTGATCCTCAGCAATTTTTACCCTTGCATGTTATTGAACTGCTACAAGTTTCTTGGTCCCGTGCAAGTTACTTCCCTTACGGATGTTTTCTTGATCCTCAGAAAATTTTTAAATCCATTAAAAGATTTTTTGAAAGATTGACTGCAAGTTTCTTGATCCTCAGAATTTTATTTTTATCCTTGCACGATTCTGACCCACTGCATGTTTCTTGATCGGGTGTAAATTACTTCACACTCTAAAGTGATGTTGATCCTCTGCAAGTTTTTAGATTGCCTAAAAGTTTCTTGATCCCGTACAAGTTACTTCACCTACAGATGTTTTCTTGATCCTCAGCAATTTTTTTAGCCTTTCATGAATCTGACCCACTGCATGTTTCTTGATCCGGTGTAAGTTACTTTACTCACTAAAGCGATTTTGATACTCTGCAAGTTTTTAGATTGCCTGCAAGTTTCTTGATCCCGTGTAAGTTGCTTTAGCTACTGAAGCTTTCTTGATCAACTGCAAGTTTCTTGATCCCCTGTAAGTTGCTTTATCTACTGAAGTTTTCTTGATCAACTGCAAGTTGCTTGATCCCTTGTAAGTTGCTTTACATACTGAAGCTTTCTTGATCATCTGCAAGTTGCTTGATCCCGTGTAAGTTGCTTTAGCTACTGAAGCTTTCTTGATCAACTGCAAGTTTCTTGATCCCCTGTAAGTTGCTTTACCTACTGAAGCTTTCTTGATCATCTGCAAGTTGCTTGATCCACTGTAAGTTGCTTTACCTACTGAAGCTTTCTTGATGAACTACTAGTTGCTTGATCCCGCGTAAGTTGCTTTACCTACTGAAGCTTTCTTGATCATCTGCAAGTTTCTTGATCGCCTGTAAGTTGCTTTATCTACTGAAGTTTTCTTGATCATCTGCAAGTTGCTTGATCCCGCGTAAGTTGCTTTACCTACTGAAGCTTTCTTGATCATCTGCAAGTTTCTTGATCCCCTGTAAGTTGCTTTACCTACTGAATTTTTCTTGATGAACTGCTATTTGCTTGATCCACTGTAAGTTGCTTTACCTACTGAAGTTTTCTTGATCATCTGCAAGTTGCTTGATCCCGTGTAAGTTGCTTTACCTACTGAAGCTTTCTTCATCATCTGCAAGTTTCTTGATCGCCTGTAAGTTGCTTTACCTACTGAAGCTTTCTTGATCCTCTGCAAATTGCTTGCTCCCGTGTAAGTTACTCCACCCGCTGCAAGATTCTCCAGCTCCCCCGCAAGTATCCGGAGCCCCTTGCAGCGCAGACTGCCGGCGAAAAGTGCAGGCGTGCTTGCATTCCGCCCGGTCATGCCCGTCATCCCTCATCACCACTTATCTCCAGCACCATCCTGTCGGAGATCGATGCCCCCCCATTAGCAGGTAGCCTCACTACGGGGTTTTCCTCTTTATCCCAGCGCCTTCGTGCTTCCCAGTAAATCAGTAAAGAGCTTGTTACAACGTCCACTGCTGGCTCTCCTCGTATTTTTTCCTCCCTTCATCTCTTGCTTCTTTTCATCGAGCGTCAGCACTTAGCTAAGTAGAGGGCTAAAGACAACGTTCCAAACCACTCAGAGACAAGCTGTTTTAACCTGATTAATATGCAAAAAGCACCTCATGCATTTGCGCTGTAAACTTGAGCTACTAATAAACTATGCACTACAACGTAACATGTCCGCTGGTAGTAATAAATAAAATATTCCAATTTTAAATGCAGTTAATTAAATTTGCTTTGTTTAAAAAGCTTCTGGATATCTAAATGTTGGGACACATCAATACTATAAGTTCTAATTAGATGGAAGTTAGTAAAAAATAATATTATCCACATTTAATTAGGACTTATAAGCCTTAAATGTTCTATTGTGCAGACATAAAAAAGAAGAAAAATGAGATAATTAAGAGGAAAAGCCATAAGACTTTTTTTTTTTTTTTTTAATTTTGTAATGGATAATGATTTTTTTAGTTTTTTTCATACTGCCACAAGACAATGAAAGTATTAAAACTCAGACAATGTATGGATATAACACATGAAACATGACATTTTTACTATGACTCCGGGTCCTACTTTTTTCAGTTAGAGATGCAAATATTTAGAAAGTCAAGGATACCAGCTTCAAAGTTATTTGGAAGATTTGATTTGAAGGTACTTTTAAACGTTCTAATGAAAAAAAAAGTAGTAACATATAAATAGCAATTTATTGTCACTGAAAACCTCTCCCATAACTTTGGTGCTTCTCATAAAATCTACTTCTTAGCTGCTGAAATTTTGTGGCTTCGCAGCTGGTCGGAAAATTGAAACAAGCAACACTAGTCTTCACCTTACGTCCAACCAGTTGCTTGAATCTGCTATGAATGCTATTGAAAGAATGACTGGCTATACTTTATATTAGATTAATGAGAGCCCATATTTTAGCACATGTTCCATTGGTGAAGATGGGAATGATAACCATTTGCATGGTTACCGAAACGCAGTTTAAAGATGTTTATATATTGTTTTTATTAGTCTGTAATTATAGCTACTAACCCTCATGAGTTTCGTAAAATGAGGTAGGTGCAAGACATAAAAGATTTGTTTTTCAAATAAAATCTATTTTAATTTATAAATAAATAATTATATTTTTTAGATCTGTATCAATTTTTTGATGAGATTTAAAAAAATATTTATCTCAAATGAGGCTGCTGGTCAGCCCATATTTTTTTTTTATTGATCCAAAAANTATATATACATCTATATATATAGTTAAGAAAACTGAAACTGAAATTATGAAAACTACCGTTTTCAACAGAACGCTGAAAAATATTCGGGAGTAGATCAATTTAGAATTGCATATGACATATTTTCCAATATGTTACATTGATGACATCGGGAAAATATTATATATGTGTATCAGTGTAGTTCATCCGTAAGAGCTGAGGAACGATTGGTCAGATTTTCGTAATGAGTAAGCTAGTTGAAAAATGGCGGGTAAAAGAAACTGTCCTTCACATGTTATTTATAGATCACCACCGCGCTTTAACAATATCTACAATGATATTTGTACGAATAAACTCTAATGTATCCGGCGCCAAAATTTTTTCACGTAAAATATGACGTGGCCCAGCATTTTCACTACTTTTTTTTAATGTAATCTACTAGTCCCGCCCGCAAAACATTCTTCTATCCAATTAAATAATTATTCATGTAACTTGTTCGAAAATTAATTTTAGAACCTAAGAAGTTTCACTTTATAACGTAAAACTCAAATTATTTATTTTATTTTTGTATAATAAAAGTCAAGGCAAATTTTTTGCGGGTTTAGTCATTTTGAGGGTATCTTAGATTACGAAGTTATTAAAGGATTTAATATAATCCAATAAATAAATTTTATAAAAGACGCAAAAAAAAAAAATCCATTGTTATTTGCTCCTTTTTTTTTTTTTTCCGCTTTTCTATTTTCAGTCGATTTCATAAAAGAGATTGAGAGAGTAATGAAGGGGGAATTAGGAGAGGGAGTGATGGAGACCGATTTCTATTGTGGAATAAGCACAAAGGAACAGAAATCATAGTAAAAAAGAGGAATAGTCGAGAAGTACTAATGGATGATAAACTGTCTGAAATTCAAGTGGAGTATAGCCTGTGATTTCGGCCAGCCAGCTCGGAGATGGTCACGGAACATCGCGTTACACCTGCCTCTACGATCCGAATTAGTTTACGGCAAAAGCCTCCTGGACAGTCTTCCTCTTCGCCTGTAGGGAATTTCGCCAGAGCTAAACTGAAGATATAAGAGCTTAAAACGGCCGACTTTATTCTATCAGTGCAGTAATGAGGATATTTCTGTGGCAATTTCCATTTACTCCAGCTAAAATGGGGATGATCAAGTAGGAAGGAATCACTATTTTTGAATTTTAGCGATAACACACTTATATATGTTGGGGGGAAGGGGGTGCAAGCGAGGACCTCGTGAGTACTTATTTTTTAGTTTCAAGAGTGGTATTTTTGGCACTAAAATTAATACATGGAGAGTTTTTGTACGACCTGCATTGCTGAAAAAATTGACCAACCGTAAGAAATCATGATACAGATGATAATGTTTCGGCGTACATACTAAACATTCTTCAGAGCTAATGATGACGACAGAGTTAATTACCCCATCGGATACTCAGCATAATGGGTGGTCAATCATTACTGAACGATACCGATTAATGGGTTTACTCTCTCTTACATTGTAATGGTTTACAATGTAAACCCAAACACTCAGATTATAACATACTTCAGTAATATAATTAGTGACTGATATGGAAATTCTGTCATTATCACTAGCTCTGAAGATACCGGCTTACAATGGTAAGATGAAACACTGGCAATAGAAATTTTCATTTCATTGATGTTGACTTGTAGTTAATCATTAATGAACTAGTAGTTTTATTTTACACATTATCGATAACTCTTTTGTCATCACTAGCCCTGAAGATGGCGAGAGTTCATAACTCATAACAGCTCTTAGCTGAGAAAGTGTTTCTGTGTCTAAATTTACAGAAACCATTAAAATTAAAATTTTCTTCTTCTTTTATTTATTTTAGCAAAAAAAAAAATTTTTAAAAAGGGTATTAGAAAGAATAACTTAAGCTATCCTATCCAGGGATTCCAGGTTCCATAGATGATTTAGTATTTTACCAAATTAAAAGTTATCTGTCACATAATCCATTACGTTCTTCTAGATCAAGATTTAGGTCCCTAAATAAGAGGATATCATGTGATTTTAGCACCATGTTTTCATTTTTGAAAATAACAGTTTATACGGTTTCCAACTTGTTTACTCCAGTTTCAGTTAAGTCAATGCGATCATGGTGTATCTTTTTTCTTTTTTTTTAATGAGATTACGCAGATCCAATATGGATACAGTGAGACTCCTGCATCGGATCATGGTTTATCAGGAAAAGCCGGACTAGTTATCTTCAGTTATATGTCGCCGGAACCACACTTAATAGAAATCTTAAATTATACTTTCGCGGAACTGTGGTGGATAGTTAAATGGTCCGTCTCAAGTTTAATTTGGATGTGTTATTACCCAGCTGTTCGAGACTCATATCTCCTGGGATAATTGGCCGTCAGTATGTACAGCGGTGGGGGCAAAGAGGTTCCTTGAACCGCGCTATTCATAGGATGGCGGTGTCTGAAGCCCGTGCCAACACAATATTGTGTCGGCAGGGGACAGTCGCCCGCACTATATCTCTGGATATCACCGGCTTGCAAGGGAACTCTGGCTGTGGATCAGTGTGGGACCACGCTCAGCTGCTTGCCGGAGGGGCGTTGTCCATCTCTGCTATTCCTAACACCTCATGGAAGGTCTGAACATTACTAAGTCGCGTTACGTCACCGCATGGCGATGGAGGTGCAATTGGAGCTGTTCAACGCTATAACCTTTCGTCATTAAGTGGAATTTTTGCAACTTCTAAAGTAAAATTAATACCTTTCATATGCCTGTTTAAAACTTTGGTTATTCTTTTGAACCTCATCAATTCTCGTCACAGCGATTAACTTCCATAATAACAAGGGCATAGTCTGATCTAAAACTTTTCGTATATTCACATAAGAAATGCCTATAGCTTTTGAAATACAATTTAAAATAGAGTCTGATTTTTTTCTCTAAAGTTGTCTATTACATTCGTTAATGTTTTAATAAGGAATGGAAGAGAGGAGTGGGGAGTAAAAAAAGTACAAATAGTAAAATCTGTAATAACTTAGATTTGGTTAATTAATATTTTAAAAAAATGCTGAAAATTACTAAATGTAGTTAGCATTTAAGAATATTCGAAAGGGAAGACGATCTTCGAAAGGTTAGATGGAGAAAGGTGACCTTCACGTCCGATCTGAGGCAGGAAGGGCCTAGTGGAAAGTGAGTGTGAATGGATTTTTAGGATGGAGGTTGGCCCTGCGTCATATGACGGCACCCGAACGGTAGGTGCGTCCATTCCTCAGTCAGTGCACCCGTACGGGAATGTCTGCTGGTCTTCACAGGAAGTCATATGACGGCGCCCGTGAAGAAGGTTCCCCCGGCCCAGCGTTAAGTCTCGGCACTTTGCGGTTGGATTGGCCAGCCCAAAGTCATATGATGGCACTCGAACGGGAGGTGCGCCCATTCCTCAGTCAATGCACCCTGACTGGGAATGTCTGCTGGTCTTCACAGGAGGTCATATGACGGTGCCCGTGAAGAAGTGTCGGCCTGCCCAGTGTTAAGTGTCGGCATTTTGTGGTTGGATTGGCCAGCCCAAAGTCATATGCCGGCACCCATGCAGAAGGGTCAGACAGCCCAGCGCCATACGACTGCATCCGGGAATGTCGTATGGGGAGGCCTATAGTCACATGCCACTACTCGTGGGGGAGGGGCACCGTCATTGACAGCCTAGCACCGAAGGGGTCTTTTATCCTGCAGCGGAACCTAATGCTTAGCTAAAGTATTTTCGTCATCATGTTTTCCGAATTGATTTCCGGAAATCAAGCTTATCACGTTAGTACGATACTTACAATAGTACGATTTTTTATAGTTTTTAGCGTTTAATAAATGTGTAAGAACAAGAATAAATTCCGCTACGGAGAAAGGAAACATTTGTTTTCTTCAAAGAAAAATAACATTTTCTTTTCCCTATTAAAAGAGCATAATTTTTATTACATGGATGAAACTGTAGAAAGCAAGGATATGCTTTAAAATTTGACCGAATTGGAAAATCATCATATTTTATATTTAAGTATATATAAAAAGAAATTGTAGATATAAAGTGTACATTTAAAACATGTCTTAAACTGAAAATCGATAAATATTAAATTATGCATACGTGATTTCAAAATAATGAAGAAAATATTGACATTTGTGACTATTTATGTATATCTTTACATAATTCGTTTTTAATTATTAACTTATATCTTTTAATTTATACTCTGAATATTAACTAGTACATTATTTGATACAAAACATGTAGAAAGTAATTAATAATAAAGTTTAAAAAAATCTATATTAGATTATAAATATTAAACTTATATTGCTAACTTTAAGGCTAATATCTTAAGTTTCTCATTGAATATAACATATTTTATATTAAATTTTACGACCGTATTTCGACTTAAATATTTCTCTAGTATTTTTGCCAAATACGCATAATATGGGAAATTTTTAAGGACTAATCTTAGTGGTCTGATAAGACTTCTTTTATTTATGGGCATAGGATTTTTCTGTTGTTACATTCTGTCGTAAAGTCAAATTAGTCACATGCTTCAAATTTACATTTAATGATACATATCTGCTGTTTATCATACCACGACTTTTCAGACACATTACTTATCCAGTATAATGTTTTAAGCGTAGAAAATATCAATCTGTGACAAATCACTAATTTTTTACTGACATTCTAAAATACTTTATTATTCCTGTTTTGTGATTGTTGTCAGCTGGTGGGGTTTAATCACTCATCCATTTATCTTTCACTCAACGTCTCTTAAAATTCCCTAAATCATAAAAGTGATTGTTTTTTCATTGGAAAGCGGTTCAGGTTTTAATTGAATTCAGTACGTCGGACATTTTTCTTTTATGGGTCAATTATGTGACTTTCACCAGCTGAAACCGGACACACTCAGACCTCTTTGTACGATGCGATGCTCAGTCTAACTTGGGGCTTTGAACTGTGGCCGAAATTTCTTCTTTTCATCTCGGTTTTTTAAATCGCCCTTTTTATAAACTAATAGTTTATCACTAAAGTATGATTTGTGACATATAAAACTTATTTCTTGACCAGTAATCACAAATATATTCTGAATGAGAATAGACTGGTCGGGCTTGGAAATATAGGAATTTATCTTAGCAAGAAATATAATACAGCGTAATCGGTGGGTTTCTTTGTTGTTTTTATGGCTGTGTTAATTAGTATGATAACTATTAAATATACAAATTATATTATATAAGTTATATTTTGAAGATTTCATGTTTTTTAAATACAAATGTTGTTATTACTTGTAGTATTTATGTGGTATAGTTTTATATTCCTATTAAAGGTATTTATTTATGTATGTGTTATGTAAATGCGTATATTATTATTATTAAACTGTTAATTTATAAATAAATTAATATTGGATAGTAATGCCATTATTTAGGTGATTATAAATGTAATTTAGGTTTTTAAAAAAAGGGAAATTAAGGTAATATTTAATACATAAAGTCTGCTGTACGGGTCCACTGACTTTTTATTATTGAGACATTTTATCAATTATTATCAATTATCAATCTATTCTGAATGAGATTTTTTTTTTTCCTAGAAGCTGAATACTTTGGGGTAGGAGGGTTTTGACGACAAATGTAAAGAATTTTAAGAAAATTACAAATATTTTGAGGCATCACCTAAATTTATGCTTATATAATAATTTTTAAAAAATTATATTGACTTATTATTTTTTTTACCAATAGTTATAACAAAAACAGGCATCGGTATCCAATTTCCGTTAACTTTGGAGTACCTATTTTTGAGAAAGGGGGGTGTTTTTCATCCATTAGGGGGTCATTCTTCATTTATCCATGTTCAAGGCAACGACAGCGGTAAACAAAAATAAATTAATATTACCATCAAAGAGGCAAAAAAAAAAAAATTTGAATTAAAAAGTATTAAAACTATTCATAAATATTTCTCCCGGGCTTTACCCTATAGGTAAGTTACTTTTTGCTTAGTTACTTCGCAATCACAAGATGTGTGAGAGCTCCGCAAAAATTAAATTTACTACATGGTCAAGACCAGATACATTTATGAATATTTCTAGAGACCATGGAAGCCTACGTGAACAATATAATAAAATTAGTTAAATATTTAGTTAAGCCTTCGAAAGAACTGCCATTCTTTTATGCATAAACAAAAGTTATATATAAATATGTATATATATATATATATATAATATGTATATACAGTGAGTAAATTACTTTTCACATTATAAATAAATATCTGGAAAATCAGAATTTTAAAAATGAAGAATATATTTAGAATTTACAGCCAGTTTATTAAATAGTATCAAAATTTTTACAATATATGTGTGTGTGTGTGTTTGGATCTGATAAGCACCCTTCTCTTTGAGACTCAGCATTTACCGTAGTATAGATATTTGTTGTTTATTCCAGATCTAACATTATTTTTCTATTTAAAAGTATGGAAGATGGCTTATTTGAGTTCGATTGCTATTTCGTCCAACCTATTATTACATCTGCCTCTCTCCAAATTGACCAAAAGTAACTTTGGAATAAATGCATTATAATCTACATATGGCATATGAGAAACAAGAGTCCTGTGCCTTATAATATTCATGAGAAACACAAATAGCCAGGAATTATTTGAGATCAATTTTCTTTGCTGGATACATCTTGAATAAATTTCCAATAAATATAGGATATATAGATCTGCCAATCATTTAATAAGAATAACTTTCTCAGCTAGTCCTATGACTTTACTCTTTTATTAAAGAATGAAATAGCACTGGCATTTTGCTCTTTGAATTGAAAATTACAGCCTTACCAGTGAATGTTTACTTCGTGCTCGAGAAAGCCAAAACGCCTCTTTTTTTGTTTGTTTATTGGATTTTAAATTATTAAAAGCCTATTCAAGTGAATATAAATAATTGAATAGAAGACAACGGTAGAAAGCGGTATATTAATTCGGAATGAGACTCATAATGTCTATCTAAGCAGTGCACTATGAAAATTCGATTTCCTAGAAAATAGTCAAGCTCCTGACGGTGTATAATTCGTGGGTGGGAGGGGGGGGATTTGTATGTGTTCCGCTGTCTGTGACCATGAATTTATTAATGCACTTTCTGCGGGGTATATTTCAGTTTGTTAGGGGTGGGTTCGTGGAACGAAGTGGGGTACTGCCCACCAGATGTTTTCCGGGAAAGGAGCCTGGACCTCCGCCGACATGTAGCGTTGTGGGCGACAGTGCATCTGACCCCCGGACACAAGGGCGGTCTCCGTCGACACCCGAAAGGGCGCACTTGTGCCGACCGCAACCCTTCCTGTTGGATTGTTTATTGATAAGGGGTGGGGGGCGGGGTGTTCTTGTCGACACCTCTCCAGGGCGGGGGTTCCGCTGCGCTGGACACGTCTCTCAACTGGTCATTATCGCCAGGAATGCTCTCTCCCTGAAGAGTGTTACCTCTTAGTTAATCGCTACATCATTTAGAAGGATATCGAGCGACTTCTTAACTCTTGACGAATGATGTACAATCCCTTTGTTCACATAGGTTACAGATGACTTACCAAGCTCAATTTGAAATTCGCAGCGAACCTGACACTAAGAATATATAAAAACCATTCATTAGATATTTGTGAGAGAAGCATTTTTGTGACTGCACACACTAAATAAAGTGACTGATAAGAAGACCTGATTAAGGGACCACTATTATTTATTGTGGCTGTGGACATTGTTCCCATGATTTTCCTGAGACAAAGATAAAAACTGTAGTTCACGTAGGCTTCGACGGTTGTCAGATGTATTTACCGTTTCTTCTTCCGGGTTGGATTGTCTCAAATTGTTGTTATTTGCCGAGCTTTCGCACATCATTTGATGGCTTCTTCATGGCTGAAAAATAAATGTAATCTAGGAAATTCTCTTTTCAGCCCTGAAGAAGCCATCACATGATGAGCGAAAGCTCGGCAAATAACAACAATTTGTCACGGTCCGACCCGGAAGAAGAAACGGTAAATACAAAGATAAAAACTGTTACTTGCTGACTTTGTGAGCTTCGTGACGTGACTTTAAACACGTATTCTCTCTCAGGAATATTTTCCCATCTAAACGTAACAATGGTCTTTTTTTTTTCTTTTTAGGGTTAGCCTTCTTTAGGGTCATGGAGGGAGAGGGGCTATCTACAGGTTGCCATCCCATTCTAAACATCCATGGCTCAGAAATAGCTTTTATTTGCCGATAAAAGCTTCCCCTTAGAAAAAGGTTCTTAAATTAGAACCTACAGTTCCATACCATGAGCTATCCTGGCATAGCCGAACATCGGTTTTATCGTTGCCATGTGCATGTTCGGTTAAATGGTGCAATAACTCTTGAAAGGTTTGATAAAAGATGAAAGATATGGTGGAGAAGCAATCTTCAGATAATTTCCGACCTCTTGAAGGGACTTCAGAATAGCTTTTGATGACCAAAGTTAATGGTACATACGATGTCATTGTTCGCTCAGGTCACTCATTACATGGCGACATTCTCGCCAGACACATTTTCCTGCCCAAAAATAGAGCGTTCGAAAGAATCCCTTTTTGGCAGAGGTCAAATTAACCATGGAACTAGGATAACAATTGAAACCGAGCCGATCCTAGTCCTGATAGGCCACGAGAATCTGCAAGACCTAGAAGAACTCAGGACACCATTACGACTCATTAAAATAATTATATAATACATTGTAGGCTAGCATACATCGGTTCCGAGAGTTCCAAGAGTCTTTTAGTTGTCCATAACGTTATTCAACTGGATTTCTTGAACATATTTTCGCCATCCCTTAATTCGATTGCCCTAGAAGATTTGTACTTACTTAGGTGAGTAATTTTTACTTAGGTGGAGTATGTTTCAACAAATTAGATTTAATGGTATTTATGTCATTCAGAATCCGCATTGAAACATTAGCAAAGCTTTATTTTGATTTCTTTTATTTTTTCTCAATTATACTGAACAATTTAGGCAAAGAAACAAATATTTTTAGGTTCTGCTGTATTTATATTTGTAATCTCATTATGTTTTTTTTTGCCTAACATGCTTGGATGAATCACCTAATCTAAAGTGGCGCTCCTCTCAAAAAGTAATTATTGGATTAGTATATGATTTTACGTATTAATTTTTTAGATTTTTCTTTTAATCTGTTTTCTGATATATATGTATCGGTCATGCCCGTCATCCCTCATCACCACTTATCTCCAGCGCGGCCTGTCGGAGATCGATGCCCCCCCATTAGCAGGTAGCCTCACTACGGGGTTTTCCTCTTTATCCCAGCGCCTTCGTGCTTCCCAGTAAATCAGTAAAGAGCTTGTTACAACGTCCACTGCTGGCTCTCCTCGTATTNCCCCCCCCCCCCCCAAAAAAAAGTAATTTAAAAACAAATATATACATCTTTAAAAAAAAAAAAAATTATAAATCGGCGCTAATGGTTCTGAAGTATCTGACATATGAACTATGATCACCAAAGATCTTTTCTTAGTCTAAAAATTTAATTACAGAAGTAAGAAATTTAATGGGGTATTTTATGTCAATTTATTACACTTCCATCTTCAAAGAGGGAATAATAGCTTCTTACTGTGCCATCTTAATGTAATAATTTTATTCTTTTTATAGCAATAATAATAGTTTAATAGTTAAAAAATTGTGACAGTTAATTGTCTTAAATTAAACCTGTTACTCTGTTAGTTAGCGATAATTACTGATAACCACCAGGCCACAAATAATTTCAGCCACATTTCAGGTTAATATCATATATGTTTAGGTAAATTACTTCGTGGAAATCTCTGGTATCAGCGTGGAAATTCTAATTAGCGCTGTGATTAGAACGCCTGATCGATTATCAGAAATTGCGGGTACTTACGTCATAATTAGATACATTTTTCCCACAGCACTAATAAAATATATTTTCAAATATTATTAATTTTTTAAACAAAATTCAACCGATGCGCACATTAAAGATAATAGTATCACAACTGCAAGACAGTGACACTGAAATTTTATTTCATTCACTAATAAAATATTATAATTAAAGAGTGATTTTTATTCTTAGGATAATTTAAATTTATAGCTACAACGCTCTAATCATTAATTATTATTAAATTAAATTGAAGAATTTGTGTTTTTGAACTAATTTCAATCCTCCATCCTCGTATTTTATCCTGAAACTACAACATTATATTCTAGCTACATCTAAAATGTTAAGGAAAAACTAAACATTCTACACATTAAAAAAACACAGCACATTGACACAGACATACAGACATATTTGAGAAATTATTAAATGAAAATATGTTTTATGGGACCTCAAAAATATAAATAAGACAATTTTCGTCTCACAGAAGCTGCTTAGACTGAAAAAAAAATCCTCAGTTTTTATTTTATTTGTACTAGAGCTTTCCAAGTCATATAATTCTCGATGCTTATAGAATGTATATTTTATCATGATACAAATCTGAGTTGAGTTTCATAGCACTAAATTAAATATTACACCTGCTATAGCGAAAAGGCTTTTGCATTATGTATGTACTTGAAATTATAGATAACTTCTACACTCCACTCTGTTTTTTGAGCTCAATGGCAAACTCAGTATTAAAATTAAAAACATGCATGACTTCATTATTAAAAATTAAATTATATTTAACTCCGAATCCTAATTGTTTAATTTCCATGTAAAACATTTAAAATCTCTCCACCCCTTAAAACCAATCTGCCTTTATTACGCGCGCTAAATCAAAAGACTTTAATCATACTCACTTGTTTATTTAATTTCCCTCCGTTTTATAGATGTATATTGTATTTAAAAGACATATGTTATATTTCATTAAGAAATTTATCTAATTGCGGCTTCCAAGAGAAATTATAGTCCCCCATTTCTATTTAATATATTTATATCTGTGTTAACTCCTAAAATATGTCTGTCAATAATAGACTAGTTTTTTTATTTATTTTGTTAACAAAATTATTTTTATTTAATCAAACCAAATATTGCACTATCTACATAAAAAAAAATCGTTTTTTACGTTCACTTGAAATAGCTGGTAATTCCTTCACTCCTTTTGGTCGGATTAGTCCATAAAGAATTTTGCTTTTTATAAGCTTAGGCCTGCAGAACATTTCCAGACACACACACACACACACACATATAAATTTTAGTGATTATCATTTTTGGTGTCAAGTTAATACCTGCATTTCTTTGGAATTCACCAGAATGAACAGTAAATACTTTAATTTCATTTAAAAGAAATAACATATTGTTTAAAAAATAAAATAAATAGTTCTAAAAGGAGAGTTTTTGTGAGCGTAGATATTATTATTAGATGATTTTAATTGGGGTTCGGTCAAGGTAGATAAAAAAAAAAAATACAAATTTAAAAAAAATGTATTTTTTTAAAGATTATCTGCCTACTTAAGTCATGGAAATGCGATCTTAAGGACAGGACGTCCTCTCTCGTCTTCATGACAGCCCTGAAGATGGCTTGCAATGTAAGCCGAAACGTTGGCAGAATATCTTTTAAAAAAATACATTTTTTTTTAATTTGTATTTTTTTTTTTTTTGGATCTACCTTGACCGAACACCAACTAAAATCATCTAATAATAAATAGTTATTTTGTTTATATGATTTATTTAATTTAAAATTGTGAAACTATTAAAGGAATTTTCCATAATTGTGATTCAATCTTCTCCCAAATATATTGTCACCAAGTGATTAAAGCAAGTAGCTTCGTATAAGTGAAAGAGTGATTGGTATTCCTCGCTCTTTACTAAGAAATGCTCAGTTGAATGACATTAGGCAAGGGATTATTATTTAAAAACTAATTTGCCAAATTTCTTGGCAGTATAAATGAAAAAGAGGGGTTTATTTTATTTTTGGACTCATTTCAAGTCAGTCTTACTCTCATTGTGTGTTTAAATATTTCACAATCTCTTGGCTTTTACCGTTGTCTGATACGTGGGTTACAGCCAGGAGTTTTAAATAAAAACAACGTCTTTTGCTTCATTTCTTAAATTTGTATACTTAACTGAGATGTTCGAGCGGAGCTTGGTGAATGGATGCGTCTACGAGGCCTTTCCCAGTAGTAGATAGACTTGGAGGATGCTGAACAGATTTACATCAAATTTCGATTGGATAAGGAGATTCTGTCAAACTGCTTAAAGCATATTTCCCGTGTTAAAGGCTATCATTAATGACAGGTACAAGTGTAGCGGAGAAGAACCGTTCGGAACTAGGGAAATGAAAGGCTGTCCAGTTTAGAATAGAGTGGCTACCAGTAGATAGCCTCTCTGACTATGGCCGTTAGTGTTTAATAGGGAAATAGAAGGAAAATGGAGCAATTTTAATCATTTTTGTGATCTTCAAGTCGGAAAAGGCATTAAGGAATGAAAGTAAATTCGCTGATGCGTATGTAAAGTACATACATTTAAAAAACTTTGTTCTCCCCACATTTTATGATGAAATTTATATTAAGCAATTTGGTCTCCTCCTAAAAGCCCTGCCTTCTATGCTCCTTGTCAGACTTCTATTAGCCATTTATGAATTCTTCTAAAAGTTAATACCTAATAAAGATTCTATATTGAAAAATTCTGAACTGACGAGAGCGAAAGTACATGTGTGCGTGTGTGTGTCTATTTAGCTCCCCCTAAGGATTGAAATGTTTCTTCAAAAGTAAAGTTATGGTACACTGGTGACTGAGGGAAAATTTGGAACACTTTAAAAACTGTTATTTCCCTTATTTTTAGTAATATACAACCGGAGTTCCGTTGATCTTAACAATTCGGCTTGATAGCATATGTTTATATTCATACATTCATATAGTACATATTACATAACATACCTACAGTATATGCTTAGAAATAGTTTCCAGCATCCATAGTATTGAATGGTTTGTTTTTGTTGCCCGGTAAAATTTTATTAGCGTTGCAAAAACCAAGAACCGAAAACCATTTTTGAAAAGAGTTATGATAATTACTTTTCATACAAGTTGCTCAAACTTGAATTTATGAAACAACATCAAAAGCATTTTGCATATTTCCTTAATAAATTACTCATAGTTATAATTAACATGATTTCTTACTGCTATTTACAGATAAATAAATAAAAATTGATTTATTTTTTCATTTTTGTAGAGTTGAATTA
>KZ809413.1:45729-63663 GCA_000696205.2 Oncopeltus fasciatus
ATATATATATATGAACAATAAATGATCAATAATTTCCCCTAATTTTAAATTCATTTTACAATACCTCATTCTGAGATTAATTAGATGTTCCTCCCTTACTTCCCCTTCTCGATGACATCCATCGACTAATTTCTGGTCAAGCGTGCCATGACCATATCATCGCTCATCTCTGCTCACAACTTCAAGTCTGTCTTGGGCAGTCTGTCAATGGCGTCGTCCTCACCCAGCTCTTCACGAAGGGGTCAACTGGAAATATTTGGGTTAGAAATAAAAAGAATTGTGGGAGATGTAGATAAATTACATGCGATATATCGATGATTATGAGAGAGTAATATTGCCTCTCGTCAAATTACTTTTTGTGTATTTATATAGTTCTTTATCACATTCCTCTAAATTAGACATTTTCTAATTTGAATACATAATTATTATAACAGTACATAATGACAATAAAAATATGTTGAAGAGAACTATTGAGTTATAATTAGAAGATGACAAAGGCTGCTTTTAGTTGGAAACTGGAATCCTTAGCAAATTGACGTTTAAATTTGAATATACAACTAGCAACAACTTTTCATTATTTGCATAAACAATTTTGGTAGTTTCGATAGGTGCTTTCGATATCAATGATCACATGACCATAAGAGTTGATTCTCTGATATACAGAAGTGGTCATCTCGATGCCTGTCAGATCGGCGCGCGTCCCGTCGTGCCTAGCATTTCCTGATACCAGACTATTGGCTCTGGTCGCGGTATCGACGATCTTCAATAATAAAATATAATCAATATTGGAAATTATCTGCAGCTAGGAATTGATTTATTTATTCTTTTTCTTTTCTTTTTTTTGGGGGGATGTCTATCACTTTGTGTCTTTAATGGCAGGTTGATAATCAACTAATATTAATTATTAAGTAATAAATGATTAACTTTAAAATCAGCGTTCCGAACAAATCGCTATAGCCTTAATTTATCTGGCTCATATCGGCTGATCAATGCCCCAAGTGAGTATATGACAAAATTTCATTGAAAATGTCTTTCGAATATTTTAAAAACTTTCACTTTTAACTACCATACCTTCTATTATACGTCTTCATTGGTATCTGCAAACCATCTTCCGTTCGCGAGCGCTTTCGGACATTGTCTATCTTCTTGGCCGAATACATGTGTTCACTGTCACTGTCTGTATTCAACTAATTTTTTTTTGGCAGGACTTGGAGGTAAAACAAAAACTTCGTCAAAAGAAGATGGCGAACAACAAAATTTCAAGGGTTATCATTAAAATTACGTCATATGTTTTTTGTTTTGTTTTTTTGTTCTATCGCTTTTACTTTTCCTTAAGTAAAATAATATTTCTCTTTATTGGAATATGTAAAAGCAAATATAGTTTATTCATTTATTTTAATAAGTATTGGAAGTTAAATGTTAGTAAGTATAAACAATTAATGAGAGGGAATAGAATAAAAAATCGATCTATCCCAGCCAGGAATCTAACCTGGATCTCCTACTATCCGAGCCAGTGTACTTACCAGTTATGCTACAGTCCTGGTAGCATAACTAGTAAATGCACCGGCTCGGATTGCTATCTCCGAACCTGGAGATCCAGGTTCGATTCCTGGCTGGGACAGATAGATTTTTTATTCATTTCCCTCTCATTAATTGTTTAAAATTTACGAGGGATAAAATACCACAACCAAATAAAATATTTATGTTAGTAAGTATACTTTTTTCAAGGACATTATTAATTAAATATTGAAAACCTTTTTTTATAATTATTGCGGCTGATTTTAATTGAGAATAAGCTTATTTTACATCTATTCTAAATGACATATTTTTTTTTTTAAATTGTTGAAAATGGTGGTAAATGTGCTTTTGTAAGTTCTTCTGAGCAGCCCTTCGCAGACAGGGTGACTTATGGGGAGAAGTTGGTGCCAGATCCTACCCGGACTTGACACGCACGTCGGGGCAGTATTTTCCGTCGGCCGGCGGTGGGGGGTGCGCAAGGAGAGGCTAGCAATGGCGATGGTCCCCCGAATTCCACCAAACTGGTTCCAGGATAACGGAGCCCCTCTTTGCCGAATAAGAAGCAGCTGACCCCCCTAGCTACATCCAGCGCTGGAGGCGGGGGGAGGGGAGGTTTGCTGGAACTATGGTGGGGGGAGGGGAGGTTGGCTGGAACTATGGTGGTCTGCCTCCTCCTTCAAGTCCTCCTCTGACCCACTTGCTTATACATTTTCTGTAGTACGATATTTAAAAAAAATTTAAATGACATAATACATAAAATCGCACAACTACACAACTTCGAAACGTTGGCAATAATAAAATAAATTAATTACCCAATCATTTTGAAGTATTTTATTTTTCTCATCGTGACTGACAATTTTCTCATGTATAAAATATTAGTATAATCACTCAGAATCATAAGAGTTGTTACAAATTTAATTATTTCGTACTTAATGAGCTACAATTATATAGAAATAATTAGTTACAAACAGACTAGAGTTAGTAAATGTAAAATTGAGGAGAGGAATCTCGAGGTACAATTTTGGAGCCAATTCAATTCCTTGTGTACAATGGAATTTCATTTTCTGACGATTTACCAAGCATTAAAAAACATTAAAATGATTACTAGGAAAAATAATAATAAACAACCACTGCCNAAACTATTAAAAACATTCACTTAACCAAAAAATTAAAATTAAAAAAATTAATTAATATCTAGTTGACTAACTGAGTCTAATATATTAAAACAATGAAAAATTACTAAAGTAATATAAACATTAGAAAAATAATAAAGAACTTTTCATATAACAAAATTTAATTTTTTAATTCAAGTTAATACTAACAATCTTGGACAGAGATAATGCCAATTTAGAGTTATTTAAAAACAATATTATTAATATACAACGTTATTATGTAACTTATTTATTAAAAAAGAAAAAATAAGTGATAAAATTATTGCAACTAAATTGGTGATTGTTCGGAAGGTATTATAGAAAATTATTTTCAGAAAGAACATGCAGACGTTTTATGGTGCTATTATATAAATACCGATTACTAATAAGTTTGCTTGTGTCCAAATAAAAATAATAGTTACAATTAACCAAATATTATTAAATACATAAAATGCACAAGTATACTAAATTAAATCTCCCACGTGAAAATCCATTGCCAGCGTCAGGTCGTGGAATTCACGCGGGAAAACATATATTGGCTGTGAGTAACCACTGGTATTGTTCGTAATAGCACTTTTTCTGCGAAAGCAACTGCCTCCAAGCTTCATCGGCGAGCATTACGCCCATAAGTCACAACGGAACAAGCAAGGTATTCTGCCAATTGCCTTCAGGAACTTCCTGACTGCTAGTATCGATTTTACTAAACTTTTGCTCGATAACCTAGAATAACCTCTCAAACTACGGAGTAGTGGCCAAAGAGGTCCTAGCTCTTGTAGCGAGTTCCCGCGGTCAGCAGTGCTTGATGACGTCACAGATACCTCACTGCTACGTAATCTCGTGACTACAATTCCTGTGCCACGCGCGGCCCTATTTTTAATCTGTGCCCCGCATGGACCTTTTTATTGTGTGTGTGTGTGGGCCGTAATTACCACACGCAGCTTTACTAATAAATATATTTTTATTAAAGAATACGCCTACTTTTGTATGGGACTTTCAACTCTTTGATCATCTATCCTTAACCGAACCTCCAACAAAATTATTTACAGGAAGAGCCAGTAAGATTTACTGGTCAGTTCAGATATCTTTAATTAACTTATTTTATATATATATNGAGAAGGAATTGAATGAAGATGAACAGTTTATTTTTGATAAAACTATCGAAGTTGAGAATAGTACTTTGAAATCTTTAGAAGTAAACCCTATACATGAAAGTAATTCTGAAAATGGCAAGAAAAAAAACAAGGAAGAGAAACCACCATCTAAGGTAGGGCATGTATATTGAAATATTTTTTATTTCTTCTTCTTATTTCCTTTTTTTATTATTTTTTTTTTGTTTGTTTTCTTAATGTTGCAAATTTAGGTTTATATTTATAATTTTTTAAATATTTTTTTCCTTACAAAAAGTAAATAAATAGAGAAGTCGTAGAATTTAATTTAAAAAAGACAAGTAAATATCTGCAAAGATAACGTTCACAATTTAACCCCTCTTTTGAAGAGTAGAAACGTTTTAATTTTCTTATAGCTTATAATAGAAAAATACTATCTTTAAATTTTTCAACATTTTATATGATTACATTTTAACTAATTAATTCTCGTTTCCAGAGCACAGTAATTGATAATTACTTAGAATACAAACGAAATTGTCTCTCAGGTAACACTGTTAACAACATATGCACATAATTATACATATTTCTATGTTTTTGTAATATTGATAATATTGAATTGTTAGTTACGTATCAATTATAATAAGCATATCCTGTCATTGACAGCTAGTAAAACAGCTGCTTCGGATATGTGGTATATGAGTAATAATATAGCAGTGATTTTGAATAGTCATTATGTGGAAGTAGTTAAATATTTATCTAATTTACATGTATTTAAAGCAATCCACTAATTACTGCGAAATCTATTGATAATATATGTAGATTTTAGAGCAGGTTGACCACTATGAGATATGTATTTGCCCGATCGACTGACTACTACATACATCAGGTGAGCTGTTGTGGGTTTGTTTGTTACATAGAACTGGAGGAGTCGTATACGATATGCTGCATTGTATTTCTGGACCATTCAAAGTCAAATTTCCTTCATGAAGTTACAATACTCTCTCGTGTAACAGCAGCCAGCACGTGCCTTGTTTGTCGTGTTCCACCTGTTACACTCAGCCTGACGGTTGTGGGCGAATCCTCTTCGAATATCTCCCACACGTGCCATGACCGTGTTCGGATTAATGTTTGAGATTGGGAGATCACATGTATGCTATTATGATATTTAGCTCCCCCCCCTAGGGACCATTTGCCATACTTTTTGACATGCATCAAAATTATATTCATAACAAAATTTACAAACAGAAGGATCATTTATGCTAAGATAATTCTTTTGTAAGAAAATGGATTTATTCGACTAAGATTTATTATTCGCATTCTTTGGTTGGATCGTAAGTCTGCAATAACGTGATGAAAAAATGAGATTCTCCTTCAAACAACTGCTTCCAATATTAAATACAATAACAATATTTAGATGTTATTTTTTACATTTGACTACATTTAAATAAATAAAGAATTCCAATATACTAACGATTATTTTAAAATAAAAAGTATCATTTTTCATATAAAAGAATTGTTACATCATGCGTATTAAATATTCAAACTATGTATGTATAAATTACAATATTAAAGTGGAAATAAAAAAGTGCTTTAAGCAAATAAAATTATAATCATGATATTTATTATTTTTTCTTCTTTTATACGAGTTTAGGAGTTAAGATTAGTAAAAATGTCATTTTAGCCAGTTCTCCCCATAATATTCTTTGTTCAAACATATTCCGCTCTACAATTTACATGTTCAGAAGTATAAAATACAAAAAATGATGAGAAAATTCGAAAAAATATTGTGTGATTTAATTTAATTTAAACATTTTTAAATTAATAATTAATCTCATGCGGCTTTAACCACTTTTTTTATAACATACGCTTTCGTTTTCAGCAAGTAAACATATTCTTGGGAGGAATGATAATAATAAAAATAATAAATAATGTGTTAAGCTTACATACAACATATACTTAATAAGATAATTAAACTGGCCTTACAATTTTTCTAAATGCAGAAGATACTTTTTTTTAAAAGTCAAAGAAATTTGTTCATTGTCTGTTCTGTTTTTATTTGGATTGTGTCGCAAGTCCAAGTCTTCGGTTTAGGACAGCAGGTGTTTATGATTATATGGTTCCGTTGTCAAATGTGTGTCCGTCATGTATGTATGCGTGTTTGTTAAAGGCAGTTTTAATTTATTTCGTGTCAATGTCGTTTTTAAGTGTGTTGATCTAAGGAAGCTAAAGTTTTTGGTTTGGTCGATACATCTATGGCATTTTTTTTTTTTTTTTCATTTATGCCAACTGTGAACGAAACTGTGTCATCTGTTTAGTTTAGATTGCAACTGCTTCCAAGAAGTTTATTATTATTACATGTATTCAAATTAACTAATGTATCAAATATATTAAATACAGTGCAGAGTAGAATATTTTTAGATTTTTTTTTTTAATTTATAAAATGAGGTATAAAAGACACATTTTAGGAAATTTGAAGTGAAATCCTGTGGTATATGTGTATCCTGCCGGCGGGCCTTGGTAACCGGCTGTCATGTGCACCCAGCCGAACGTCACATACAAAATTCAAGTGGTCAATCCACAGCACATCAGACGACCCCCCCGCTTATTGACAAAGATCACAGGCAGGACTGAGCTTCGCCCAGCTGAAATATACAGGCTTCCGAGAAGCGGTCGGAGGGACGCAATAGCTCCGTATGACAACGCTTTAATATGCGCTAATGCCTCTCTCGCATATCGATATGGGCTCGTGTGACTCAGCCGTCATGTACGGAACCATGCGTACGGACAAGGATCGGGTAAGAAGTCGAGATATAACGATTCCTTACTGGTGGTTATCCCGTGGATTTCCCCTCAATCACTATATAAACATATTCTCTTAGTTACTGGCAAAAAAATTTTATAAATTTTTCTGATAAAGTCTGGTGTGGTGTCTCTCTATTGTTGTCAGTAGAGACAAACACTGTTACTAACAACATACACCACTACTAAGAACAGAAGACCCTTCACCACCACTTATCACAGAATTTAACACTCAATTCATTAATAAACTGCGTGACCAAGCACAATTAGATAAGAACACATAATATATATATTTATTTCTTACAATACCCTTGATAATATGGTCTCCTAAATATCAATAAATCTCAAAATTCTCTACACCTTATCATATCTAATATTAATTTCCCGTCATTTAAACTCAGAAAAAAAAATCAAAATCCTCCTTCGTTTTCTCCACGTTCTTTAATAAAGTAAAAACCGTGCGGCTTACAAAATTCATTCGATATCAAAAGCTAACTTAAATCCTTTTATACCACTAAATGTAACATCCTTGCCACACCGGTCGCATCTCTTTTCACAAATATCCCTATAGGCAAAGCATTTCAAATTCTTGATAACACTGAAAAACCATCCATGAGTATCGAAGCTATCCGCCACTTATCATCGCACTCACCTTGAATCCTTCTTTGCTGGGTTTCGGTACCTCCTCCACTGAGGTAAACACTATAACCTGATCAGCTGTCTAGCAAATGAAAATAACTTTACTCCCGATATTTCTAATATTAATATTAGTCACTCATAGGGCCTCTTCGACTCTATACTTCCTTTCATTTCTATAGGCGTCACCTTCCTCATCAGATATCGTGATGATACATTGCTCATCCTTAAATCTTAAAAAAAATTCACCCTAACTATATTAAACTACTATTAACTTCGCCTAAAATTCACAATTGAAATAGAATGTGAAAACAAGCCCTGCTTATCTTGATACTATTTATCCACCACCCAAATGGCTTCACCTCCACCGACTGGTAAACAAAGAAGAATTCCTTCAGCTGACTCTTCTACCTCAACTCACCTCACGCCTTATCAGCCTTGCCAAAAATCTCATCCAAGAATAACTTAAGATCTAATTAATGCAACGAGTGACAGACATCCTTGTCTCTGATGCTGTCCACATACATATTACGAAAAGGCTTATCGATGATTCCTACTTCCAGAAGAAAGCACCACCCCCAATATAATTTTTTTATTATAAAATTAGAGTATCATATTTTATCAAATTATAAATTATAATATTAGACTATAGTTTTAGCTCCCTCCCTTTTAACATGAATAATTCTCGAAAAAAAACCAAAAAAAACTCAGTGAAATGTTCAGAAACCTTAAACTTGTTTCTTCCACAAACAGTAAACTTAAATCTCTGCATAGATACTCTTCCCCGCGTAAAATTCCTTGTACTACTCCCAAATGCCATAGATCATGGATAGATCAAGCCAAAAACTTTCCCTAAATCAACACACTTTAAAACGACATTATTGAAAATAAATTAAAACTACCCTCAACAAACACGTTATACATGACGATCACACATTTGACTATGGAATCATATAATAATAGACACCTACTGTCAAACAGAACACAATCAAAATAAAAACAGAACTGACGAAGAACAAATTTCCTTGACTTTTTTAAATCTCCAAAATTGAAAAAAAAAAAAAAAACTGTTAAGTTCTAAATTCTCCAACCTATTAATTTAACAAATTCTTGTCGCTAATATCTGTCCTTATATTACATTTAACCTGCTAAAAAAGATAGTGTGTAATCAAGCTGGTTACTATCGAAACCAGCAAACTGGTTACGATCCACCAGACATTAATTAATAATTAAAAATGTTCAAGTAATAAGCGATACAAAGTTGTAATATACACACCCTCCAACGCTCTCACACAAAACACAATCTTTTGGGACTTAAGTATTTTTGATAAAGAAATAAATAAAATAAAGAGATAATTCTTTTTTTAAATATTGACAAAAAAAATATGAATAAAAAACATATTACATAATAATATTTGTGATATTTGTTGTTTTATTTACATATTTATCACAATTTTTTTTTCAAATTTTATGTAAAAATTGTTATTATAATAAATGCAATACTTTATTACGTTAGAGTAATCCCTAATTAGAGAAAAGAAATATCGATTATAAACTATCTTGACATAGCTTTCATACCAGGAAGGTTCACTTTAGTAAATTTTGTGATATAGTTTAGCTCTTACAAAGACGTCCACGAATGCGAAACTAGTAAGACAATAAAAATTTTATATTTAAAACTTTTATCACCTATGAGTGTTCTCCCCTTACATCAAAAAGTATTGCTATGGACTACAGGTCAATAATAATTTAAGAACAGATATACATATAAGTTAATTTATTATAGCACATAATTACCTATACTAATTACAACTAACAATCGAAACTACTGCCCTTACTAACTAATAGATGAATATATAGAATTAGAAAATATAAATTACTTCCAGCAAATCAAAAGAATACAAATGAATTGAATGCGCTTAATTAAATAGAGGCCTCAAAAAAACTTGCTGATTACTGTCACTTATCACTTCACCGTTACTGGCACTGCAAAGGCTACGGACAGATTCCGTCAGATCACGTGTCGGTCTACCACACGCGATCTGAAACGGAATCTGCCACTGGATAACCCTAACTTATCTCTCATTAACTTTGGCGAGCTGCTTTTTTAACTCCAGGGAAAGGCTGAGGCAGGCCTAGAAGATTCTATAAGGATTTCTAAGTATACCTTCTCCATAAAAAAGGAGAATCTTCTTCCGTACAGGTCTGGTCCTCACGCCACTTACTTCATCTATTTACTTACTTCATCTTCTTCATCCCTGGTCTTCAACGATATATTTACTTTTATGCATAAAATAAATATTTAATCTCCTAAATATATTATATATTAATTTTACTTCAATAAGCTATATTTATTGTGAATATTTAATGCATATTTATGCCTAACTTAACCTTATGTACACATATAGATATAAAATACTTAAATTGTATATATCTTTAATGAAATATCGGTACTCTACTCAATTTAAATATTCACTATAACCTCTTTTTGTAGTTGGTTGGTGTTTGGGATATTAACTTTTCTCTACTTAAGTTTGATCAGAATAGAACAAGGAGAGATTTGTACAATTGGATTTCAGACTGGCACAGATAGAAGTTAAATATCAATTTTCTTTTAGATCAATTCAGATTTATCCCTTTTTTATCTTCTCCCCGAAAATAAGTATTAAAGTTGTACATTTTAAGCCACGTATAATACAAAAATACTTCTTTCTTCTTTTTCAAAACATTCAGCTTTTTGGTCGATGAATTCAGTAGTAAGTGGTTCAAAATAAAGACTAAATTGAATTTTCTTTGGATATGTGAATACAACCACACTGATACCCCATAAACAGAATTTTAAAAAACCGTCAATATTATAGTTATTTTCAAATTATGAAGAAACATATAAAATATAACTGTAGAGGCAATTTTCCATCTTTCATTGTATAAAAACTTATTTTATGAAAATGCATATTAAGGAAAATTTAAGCACATAATAAGCGAGTGTAATAGATTAACTTTCAGAATTAAGGCTTCAGTTAGTTTATTATCGGTCCTCTTAAAAACATATGACTTAATCTATACAGTAAGTTTGTTATCATTCCTCAAAATGTAACACATTATTTCAAATGTGCGTGNAAGATGGCTTACAATGTAAGCCGAAACGTTGGCAGATAATCCTTTATTAAAAAATACATTTTTTAAATATGTGTTTTTTGGATTTACCTTGACCGAACCCCAACTAAAATCATCTTAGAATAATATCTACGGTCAACAAACTCTCCTTTTGAACTAACTGTATAGGTTAAGTCATATGTTTTTAAGAGGACTGATAATAAACTAACTATAGAAAATTAATGCTAGGGCATAGAATAAAAAGTGTGAACTGTCTCAGCCAAAAACCGAACCTGGATCTCCTGCTATCCGGGCAAGAATGCTCGGAGGTTAGACTCTCGGTACTAGTGCTGGGGATTTAATAACTTATCTGGCTAGTCTCGGTGGTGTAATGGCTAGCAAGCCCGCCCTTGGTTCCTGGCTGAGACAGTTTAGATTTCTTATTCTATTCCCTTGAATTAATTGTTTAAAGTTTACGTTGGATAAAATACCACAACTAAAAATATAATACTAACATATAGGTTAATACATATGTTTTATATGACCTTGAGTTGAGCAGCCTTAACCTTCGTTTTAAGATCATTTTAAATGTTGAGTAATTTGTATGCATAAGTTGGGAGGGAGCAAGAGAGAAAAGTCGATACCTTAATTAAAATTAGTGATATGAAAAATATTTATGTAATGTTTAAAAAATGTAATTATCAATCACTTACGTTTATATATTTTTTTTAATGATTTTTCATTACTTCATGTACACATTACTGAAAATGTTTACTGATATAATTAGGAGGGTTGAGTAGGCACTTTGTCTTTCCTTCCCAGTCTTAGCGAGCTTACCTTCTCTTCTCAATGTTTAATTATCATTTAAGACAAAAAAAACTCCTTTGTTTTATTTAGTCTATTAATAATAAAACAAGTGTCATAAGAAATATTTTATTTGCTTCTTCTCTGTGAACAATAACTTTGTATTATTAATCAAATTGAAGAGTTTAAGAAAGGGAGCTATGTATTTAGAAGTAATTATCACGGATCACTTCAGAAAAACCTGTTCTACGCCTTCATTGCATATACAGAAGCTAATTAAGCCTGTTATATGAGTGATAGTTTCACAGTGATCGCAGCCTTTCCCCTCCCCCGGTAACAGTGAGCGAGGAGCTGCAAAGCCGTGAATAACACGCCTGTGAATTGTGCACCGCCTGAATAATTGACCCGGACCCCCCTCGCGGGGTACTCGACTGGCTCGCTTTACTTAGTCATGCCGGGAACCGGCCATTAACTGAGGTGATTTCTTCACTCGGAATCACGCCAGCGACACGGTAACTCCTTCTAAATTAATCACAGCTACCGAGTATCATCACTCCCACTGTTACGACTGCCTCTCCCGCCCGCTCAGTAATATTGCATCCGACAAGCTACCAGTCCCACTTACGGCCCATGAACCATTCTCAAGTGAAGGTCTTCCCTGAAGAAGTGGCGGGTCTTTTCGGGTCATTTTTTTGAAATGACTCCCGGAATTATTAAGAGCGCTATCGCCTATTTGATATCCGGGTGTTAATATTCCCTCTCGAGGAATCCTCGCCAGATTGAAACTTAAAAATTTAACTGTATTTCCTCTGAGCGACGAGTAAATTTATCTCGAACATGCCACGTCTATCAATTGTATTCATCTTTGTTTATCGTATCATTTATTCACACCATCTTTTCTACCCACGTGAAACGGTATTAACTTTTCCAATATCTCTCACTCCGAAGGAAATTAACAGTGGAACACCCTAACAAGTCAAGCCAAAACAGCCCTATAGCACTGGTCACAGTTCCCCGGTAGGTTACGCATTGCAAGGATGTGCTAATTGTTGGCTAAAGCCACGCAAAAAGCGTGTACCGCTCTATTTGCCACACACTTTTTCTCCATTCGTGAAGGACGGTAAGACATTTTCACCGGCTGTTTCGAGAAGAACTCTAGGATTACACCGGATCGTTACAAATTGGAGAACAGTAAGAAAAAGAAGAGTTTCCTTCGGGGTTCACCTCAGACCTTATCTAATGTTTTCTCACCCTTCCATCAAAGAATATAAGAGGTACGTCATCATTTTCTTTCTATTTCATTTTCATAGCGATTTTTTATTGTTACTTTCCTTGATTCCTATATTTATTATATAATTTCAGACACAGAGAATCAATTCGGTGCTTCTTTCATTACAAATCTGTACTCTGCAATACCCGTCACTTTGTTATTGGGCCAGATATGATTCAGATAACAAACCCCATTTGTTAAAGAGTCTGAGAAGATATATGGGCGATTGATGCCCCCCCCCCCTTCCCCTCCATCATCCCCCATAAATCACTTGGGGCCAAGGAGGGTGTGGTTATCCCTACAGCCATCCTGTTTTTAAACACACATGGCACTGGGTATAAATCTGACGAGGGCAAGATTCGAACTGGCAACACCAGGCTAGGTAACACTGGCATATTCCGAACGCATACCCTCGATGAATCTTTGCTCCAACTAATGCTGTACAGTATACAGTTCTCCGCAAGTAGCTTTTACTAAGAATTTGAAATGATTTTAAATAATTGATTAAATTTTCTTAATGAAGTTTTTCTCCAAATTTAAATAATTGATAGCTGTAGTATTTCATTATTAACTATGTCATCATGAGTAAGTTGATATATAGTTGGAGATTAGAGCACATAACTTCTATCTAATATACATATATATATATATATATATATATATATATTAAGAAGGTTGACTCTTTTCTCTACTCTTTCTTGACTCTTTTAAACATTTTATTAACCTCAACTTCTACACACATTGTCCTTTCCAACTTAATAGATCAAAATGCCATTTCCCCTTACCTGTATACATAGAATACGGGAAATATCCACATTCAAGATTCCTTTTCGCCAAATTGTTTATTATTTTACTTGTTATTTAAGGTGACATAAACAATACTGGTTATCCAGTTATTCCTGCTTGCTCCAATGAGTTTCTTCCTTGTCTCCTCCTTGGGCTGGTCCTGTCTGACAGAGTGGGACTTATATTTCGTGCCCTGTGAAAGCTGTAATAAATATCCCCAATCTATAAATGCCATAGCAATGGTTTGTTTGTTTAAGAGCGTTTCAGAGGTTTTACATACGATTCCTGAACCCATCCATTAGCTCAACAGTACGTGGGAGTTTATTCCCCCAAAACCCTACAGAAAAGAATAAAACGAACGATAAGCCAAATAACAAAAAAAAATCCCCGAAAGTGAGTCCTCGTTGCTATAAGTCTCGATATAAAAAAGTGTATTTTATAGCTGAGGGCGACATATAATACAGCCGCTTGTTCCCAAGNAAAAAAAGTAAGGTTTCATTGAAGTTAACTTCATGGGTCCATCAACTTTCAAATTCAACTTTTGGGAGATTCTAGTTGATTTCTGAAGAGTACCAACTCTTCACTGATCTTATTTCACCATCTGTTAAAAATACTTTTTAGTACCAAAATAAATACAAGAGAATATAAATCAATAAACAACATAAGGCAGTAGTATTACCCTTGATCAATTTTCATCGAAATGAATCTATCAATACAACACCGTGTACGTACTGTAGAAGAGAAATTACTCAATGGGATATGACCTCTTCCTGGAATTTATTATTACATAGTTTAACAATTTTTTTATCCTGTTCCCTTGCAATAAAGCTTGTAAAATTTACGTGGGATTAAATATCACATAAAAAAATAATATTTATAAAAGTGTTACATATTGATTAATCAAAGATATATCACGTAGGAGCTGCGCATTCTAACCAGATTTCCCATGTTTCATTAAAAATGGATGCAAATAGAAGTAAATGACTAATTTGATCTTAATTTGAAAGCCGGAATGTAATGTCGCTAAGACTGGCTCTAGGTTAACCGGGAGTAGTAAAAGGAATAGCTCAACCTTCGTAATTCAATCTTAAACAACGTAATATTATGCGCCTCTTGTAAAAATTTTATAAAATATAATTGTTGAAAGATTAATTTTTTTTACCTGTTTTATTCAATTTATTTATTCATTGCACTAATAATAACAAATAATTTTACAATTATTTTGCATTTTTCTATACTCCATCTTGCCCCATCTGATTTTAACCGAATTTAAATGAAACCCAAATACTAGATTCAGCTTACTTATATATTTCAAAATATTTGTAACTTGGTACCAAATTTAAAAGCTTGTTTTTTTTACAGTCGTTCAAGTGATCTAAACGTTCATTTATTTTCTCTAATTAGATCATTTAAAACATTCATAGCCATGTCAACAGCATAGATATTCATCACTACTTGGTCACTCAATAAGTCTAATGGTATTTTAATATTGTTTTCTTCTTAATATAATGATAAGTATTTTAGAACAGAAATAATTACAGAATGGAAAAACCTGTAACTCTTTATCGCTGTTTATTTATGGGTTTAATCATTAAAAACAAATTAGTGCAGACAAAAATCTTCAGTGTACTTCAGTGGTCTTTGAACTTGAGATTATCCTTCACTTGTCCGAACTAATGTAGTTAAATAATCTAACATAGTGATTGTATAGAACGCCTATTCATTTCAATCTTTTTGAGAAATACTAAGACATGTTTGAGATAATTTATATATGTGTATAATAATATACATAATCATTGATGCATTTATAAATAACCAAAATAAGTTTTAATAAAAGTTTCATAATAACTTTTTTAAATAAGCAAAAACCCTAATTTATGTACTTATCGGGGCACTTCTGGAGATTTTTACCATTTTAAACTTTACATGATAAAAATGCTAAGCCCAATTTTTGATCATATATAATATAATACATATAATGTTTTTATAAATTCTTTAACTTTCCATTGAACCACTTATACAGCTACTACTTTATTCAAAACACACACGACTTACGATAGGCTTTTATTTCTTCACGAAAGTCTGTACAGGACGGGACTCGAACCCACTGCACTAAGTGTAAAAACTTGAAATAATCCCCTCCACTAACTCAGCGGTTTATATCTATTATAATATATATGTATGATATCTAATGAAAACTTTTCCTTAATTTTTATATGACAATTTCATTTTATTCACCGTCTCAAACATTTAAAGGCTTTGATATATAATTACTGATGTATAAGATCTAGTTTTTGACGCTAATAACATTTATTTATTTTATCTTTCGTTGTTTGAGATATAAATACCTAAATTTGTGTGTGTGTGAGGTAGAAAGATCGAGTGAACGCATTGAGGGTTACTTTCCTTCTAAAAATTAGGGTTGTGTTGATGAATATCTGTATTCAAACATTCCATGTGATGCTCTCCTCCACACTTACATATTTTATTATGTATTTCACTAGGCTAAATATTTCATTATGTATTAGCATACGATATTTCAGGTAATCCCCCACTTCCACTAGACACACAATAACAAACTCTGCCTTTTATTTTGCATTGAATAGCATCTTCAATTTCATTATAATTCATAATTTCATTAGGAAAACTAATAGTTCGAGCTTAAGAACCGTAAAATTAAAATTACTAAAATTTTTAAACCAAATTACTAAAATTTTTTACCAAAATTTGTATTGTTAAATTTCGCCAGGTAACTCCTAAAATGTTTGATTTATCACTAAACAAATTTTTGTATAATTACTCCAAAATAAATAAAGTCGAAAAAAACATTGCACTCGTACTTTACAATAAGGTTAATCCCTCATATCTATTTTTTAGATGTTATATCCAAATATCATTAAGAAAAACTGAAAAATTTAGTCAATTGAGAACACACACTCATCTATATATATATATATATGGAATTCATGCCTATGTTAACACTCTACAGGCACTAGTTTTCAGGGTTTTTTTCCTATAAAATGAAGCATTTAGCTTATAAAATAAAACTTAAGGCTGAGTTAGTTTTGTTTGAAATCGAACTAATATGAGTGGGAGATTTACATAAATGTCAAATGAGAGAACAAAAAGTATTTTTAAGGCGTTATATTTAGTTAGGGTAGTGAATCTTAGCTGTTGTATAAGATTCGTTTGTTGACAAAAGACACATTCTATACGTGATGGGGATTATGAAAAACAATAATAGGAATATTCATTCAAAGCTTTATTTATGTTCTAATACTTGTTCCAAAAAAAAAAGAAAGTTATATATTAAAGAATGAAATTAAGAAGGTTGACTCTTTTCTCTACTCTTTCTTGACTCTTTTAAACATTTTATTAACCTCAACTTCTACACACATTGTCCTTTCCAACTTAATAGATCAAAATGCCATTTCCCCTTACCTGTATACATAGAATACGGGAAATATCCACATTCAAGATTCCTTTTCGCCAAATTGTTTATTATTTTACTTGTTATTTAAGGTGACATAAACAATACTGGTTATCCAGTTATTCCTGCTTGCTCCAATGAGTTTCTTCCTTGTCTCCTCCTTGGGCTGGTCCTGTCTGACAGAGTGGGACTTATATTTCGTGCCCTGTGAAAGCTGTAATAAATATCCCCAATCTATAAATGCCATAGCAATGGTTTGTTTGTTTAAGAGCGTTTCAGAGGTTTTACATACGATTCCTGAACCCATCCATTAGCTCAACAGTACGTGGGAGTTTATTCCCCCAAAACCCTACAGAAAAGAATAAAACGAACGATAAGCCAAATAACAAAAAAAAATCCCCGAAAGTGAGTCCTCGTTGCTATAAGTCTCGATATAAAAAAGTGTATTTTATAGCTGAGGGCGACATATAATACAGCCGCTTGTTCCTAAGTATGAGAATAAGCGCGTGGTATATAAAGAGGAGAAATGAAATTCGAGATAACCTGTTCGGAGACGGGGGGGTCAGTAAACTGAACACCGTACTGCCGTAATCATCATAAATTTGAAGGCCCACAGAACCAGATACCATTTCGAAAATTGTACCCTTCCATCCGGCCGAGATAAGGGGAGTGAAGCATCCCCCGCCATGTTGCTATCTACTTAGGACCTCTCAATGCCCCCCCCCCCCTCCAACGTACAAGTTCGAGAGTTAAGTTATTGACCGTCATATGTATGTAAATCGCATTCGTCTATTGTATAAGTTTTATTTTCCATCTGAATTCTGAAGAAATATACAACTGAGTACTCATATGGGCCAGAAAATGACACCATTATTCAATAAAAACTATAAAATATTAAAAAGACATTCAAAAAATTCATCTTGGGTTATCTTGGAAATTTACTTATTACTCTTCTCAAAAAACTTATAAGGAAATTTAAACGTTTCTTTCTAATTCATAACTACCAATTCAATTAAATAAATACTAACATATTTCAATATTAATAAATATATTTATTCAATATCAAAATTCTGACCTTATTTTTATTTCATCATCTATTTAATTCTTTCTAACATATTTTTTTGAAAAACTGCTATTTTCGAATTTTATTTCAATTTTTTTAATTTTGAAAAAGGATTAAGGATTTTATAAATATTTAATTTTATTGTGGTATTTTATCCCACGTAAATTTCAAACAATTAATGAGAGGGAATAGAATATAAAAAACTATCTGTCCCAGCCAGGAATCGAACCTGGATCTCCTGCTATCCGGGCCGGTGTACTTTCCAGTTATACTAC
>KZ809413.1:64524-74670 GCA_000696205.2 Oncopeltus fasciatus
TATATATATATATATTCTGTTGAAATAGAACCATTTATATTCCTAATCTGAGAAATAGGAGACACCCCCTATCAATATTAGAAATTCATTTTAAATTTCATTCTTATAGAACTTTTTACGGGATAATGAATTTATAAAATGATATTTTACCTATTTCGTTTGATACATTTGTTTTGTAACACAAAAATTTACGAGGATATACAGATTTTAAATTTTTATCTCTAACCTCCACCCCATCCTTGACTGATTTTAGCCAATAACGAAGTCACCTAATGCAATGCAAAAAGAATCTTGAATACCGGAGTATATACCGGAGGGAGTGCTTATAGACAATATATTTTTTGCTCTTTATGTGGCATGTTAAAGGGTTAGTATTGAGCTATACTTATTTAATTCTGACAAAATTTAATGAAATTTATGATTGTGGGAAATAGTTTTCCCTCCAGCAATAAGTCTTTGAAATAAATTTTCAATAGAAATGTGTCGCAAACTTACCATAATAAATTATGTAATTAGTTTGATCCAAATACGTGTAAGAAATTATTCAAAGGGTGTTCTTGGAAAAGAAGGATAAATGTAAATAAGCCATTACAAGTATCAATTATTTTCTACATATATAGTTCGTCCTCGATGATCAGCGACCACTTTTTTTTTTTTTTTTTTACTCTCTGAATTTATATTTATTTAATTAATACAAGAAGATCAACAATGAGTAAAATATGCTACACATAATTAATGACTGCATCTATAAGAAGATGTAATCATTCGCACGGATGTTGTCCATCTCTGGATGAGATAGATCCCGTTGGTCGGTACCAAACATGGAATCCTGGTCATCTGCGGGACTCTGCAATTCTCCTGAGCAACGCGTCAGGTGTACTTGGACTGCAAGAGGAATCACAAAGGATTGCCTGGACTTGACTCCCATCTTCCCCGTTCTGATTTATTTCCTTCACACAAGGTCCCTCTGCAGGCCTCGAGATGCACCCATCGGTATGTGACATAGATAATCATTTGGATTTCCCGCGGGAAATTCATGCTACAGAGAGAGAGAGAGAGAGAGAGAGAGAGAGAGAGAGAGAGAGAGNAGTCCCACTTACGGCCCATGAACCATTCTCAAGTGAAGGTCTTCCCTGAAGAAGTGGCGGGTCTTTTCGGGTCATTTTTTTGAAATGACTCCCGGAATTATTAAGAGCGCTATCGCCTATTTGATATCCGGGTGTTAATATTCCCTCTCGAGGAATCCTCGCCAGATTGAAACTTAAAAATTTAACTGTATTTCCTCTGAGCGACGAGTAAATTTATCTCGAACATGCCACGTCTATCAATTGTATTCATCTTTGTTTATCGTATCATTTATTCACGTCTTCTTTTCAACCCATGTTTCTACGTGAAACGTTATTAACTTTTCCAATATCTCTCACTCCGAAGGAAATTAACAGTGGAACACCCTAACAAGTCAAGCCAAAACAGCCCTATAGCACTGGTCACAGTTCCCCGGTAGGTTACGCATTGCAAGGATGTGCTAATTGTTGGCTAAAGCCACGCAAAAAGCGTGTACCGCTCTATTTGCCACACACTTTTTCTCCATTCGTGAAGGACGGTAAGACATTTTCACCGGCTGTTTCGAGAAGAACTCTAGGATTACACCGGATCGTTACAAATTGGAGAACAGTAAGAAAAAGATGAGTTTCCTTCGGGGTTCACCTCAGACCTTATCTAATGTTTTCTCACCCTTCCATCAAAGAATATAAGAGGTACGTCATCATTTTCTTTCTATTTCATTTTCATAGCGATTTTTTATTGTTACTTTCCTTGATTCCTATATTTATTATATAATTTCAGACACAGAGAATCAATTCGGTGCTTCTTTCATTACAAATCTGTACTCTGCAATACCCGTCACTTTGTTATTGGGCCAGATATGATTCAGATAACAAACCCCATTTGTTAAAGAGTCTGAGAAGATATATGGGCGATTGATGCCCCCCCCCCTTCCCCTCCATCATCCCCCATAAATCACTTGGGGCCAAGGAGGGTGTGGTTATCCCTACAGCCATCCTGTTTTTAAACACACATGGCACTGGGTATAAATCTGACGAGGGCAAGATTCGAACTGGCAACACCAGGCTAGGTAACACTGGCATATTCCGAACGCATACCCTCGATGAATCTTTGCTCCAACTAATGCTGTACAGTATACAGTTCTCCGCAAGTAGCTTTTACTAAGAATTTGAAATGATTTTAAATAATTGATTAAATTTTCTTAATGAAGTTTTTCTCCAAATTTAAATAATTGATAGCTGTAGTATTTCATTATTAACTATGTCATCATGAGTAAGTTGATATATAGTTGGAGATTAGAGCACATAACTTCTATCTAATATACATATATATATATATATATATATATATATATATATATAAATATACTGTAGCGCAAATAACGACGAATATATAATGAGAAAGAGCTCTCTCTATCCATGAAATACAACTCAGAAGAAAAGTAGATGAAGATGTATTAAGTAATATAAAACTTTCAATGAAAATATTCATTCATTATTGAAGAATAATTTAATAAACATGTTATGTGCTAAATTGAAACTTGAATATTTAAATAAATTATAATAACTTACAATATGTAACCTGACCAATTTTTATGACATATTCAATTTACTTATGAATATCTTCAAGCACTAAGCTTCCACGGTTTTCAAAAATATTCATAAATACCTTTTCCGTACATGAACCTGAGGAAAAGTTACTTTACTCGGCAAAAATTAACTTTTCTACATGGTCAAGCTTGGAAAAAGTATTTATGAATGAATATATTATATAAATTAGATATAGAGGTGGACCATATTTTTAGATTGTCCATTCTAGAATCGGTGAAGACCAGTTGAATACTTTTAAAAATTTGCGTTATCATACCTATTTGAATAGCTTGATATCCCTACTAGAAATTTACTATGAAGTATCACTTCTAAGGAGAGTGCTATATCATAGAGAGCCAAGCATTAGATTGACTAGAAAGTATTCAAATATTATTAAAATGAATGTTTAGAAAGCTGGTATGGAATTTATGCCGGCAATTTAAACATGGAAAGTTGTTAAATTGTTTCTTTTCCACTTGATTAAAAGACGTCCATTATTACACTGTGTTCTGAGGAAATTACCCAGTGGGTGTCGGGTAATTCTCGCAAGTGTCGGTCGTGACTGACCGTCGGCTCCGAGTCTGGGATACACAATCCGGAGCTCTTACACACACCGATCTCCACGCGCAACAGAACTACGGGAGTATGGGAGAGTTCTAACCTCCTTAAAGCCAGCCTTGATATTTCCGAATCCGGGAGTAGGGGGCGCTTGCTCCTCTGCCGAAAAACGCCCAGGATAAACAAGAAGGACTTGTCTTGATTTATACCGTTATGCGCTAATAGATTCAAGATCCCCCCACCCCGCCCCGTTTCCAGATGGCACCTGAGGGACATGTTCACCGGCTCTGACCCGCCGCTAACCGGACTCATATGCACACTGCGTTCCAACACCGCTCACAACTAGTTCCCTCATAAACCAGTAAATCTTCACTTTATGTGTTTGTTTACCAATATATATATTTACCTTTAGGACTATATTTCATATTTCTTCACATATGGATATCCTTATAAGTGACCACATGTCACAAAGGAATGCCGTTATAGAGGTATCTCTATTAAAAAAAAAACAACTAGACAATTTAAAACTTTTAACATTTTTGAATACTGGATGTGTAGATGAAATAATGAATTCAGATAAATTTCTCTCTCTCTCTCTCTCTCTCTCTCTCTCTCTCTCTCTCTGAATCTTAACTCCTTTACTTCATTCAATTTCAGACCCAAATTAATTATTTTAAGGNCAAAAAAGGAGAAAAAAAATTATAGAGAAATCCGCTGGGGAAAAATACAAAACATAGACAATCATTCTCCAGTGAGAATAGGAAACCGTGCAATTTGGGTTGCTGCCGTTTCATTCCTTTCTGTCTTAAATATGAGACAACTAATTTTAAAATTTTCCTTAAAAGAAAATAATTAAGATGATTTTACTAAATTGATAATGTACAATTTAAAATGTTCAAGATATTTATTAAAAATTTAAATTCTTATTCATCATTATTTAAACCTCAATAAGTGTCAGATAACAGACAATAATTCACGAAAAATAAAAATATTCATAAATGGCGATGATTAATCATTAAAATTGTGTAATTTATTGTCTTTCTATTATTCTTTTCGTTTATCAACCGGTTTCGGATACATCACTATCGTCAGGGACAGGCCTGAGGATTGTAAAGGACCCNGTGTGTGTGTGTGTGTGTGTGTGTGTGTGTGTGTGTGTGTGTGTGTGTGTGTGTGTGTGTGTGTGTGTGTGTGTGTGTGTGTGTGTGTGTGTGTGTGTGTGTGTGTGTGTGTGTGTGTGTGTGTGTGTGTGTGTGTGTGTGTGTGTGTGTGTGTGTGTGTGTGTGTGTGTGTGTGTGTGTGTGTGTGTGTGTGTGTGTGTGTGTGTGTGTGTGTGTGTGTGTGTGTGTGTGTGTGTGTGTGTGTGTGTGTGTGTGTGTGTGTGTGTGTGTGTGTGTGTGTGTGTGTGTGTGTGTGTGTGTGTGTGTGTGTGTGTGTGTGTGTGTGTGTGTGTGTGTGTGTGTGTGTGTGTGTGTGTGTGTGTGTGTGTGTGTTAGCCATTCTTCCAAAAAGTTCAAATTTCTCTTAATGACATAGGCAATAATTAATAATTGAAAGAAACAATTAATGCCCATGTTATTATTTCGTAAAATCTAAATTAATTCAAAGAATTCGTTTCAAATAGAGATCTTTTTTTACATTTTTATACATACTTATACATACTTCTATTCACCTAGCACCAGAAAAATTATATTATCACATTTTAATTAAATGAGTTTCTTTTTTTTTTTTTAGTTGGGGCACTAGGTGTAATAATTCGTATTGGATTATTCCGAATCGCATTGGAATGTGGTTATTTATCATATCGATTTCAGGACGCACCTTGGAGAGCCTAGCGCACAGTGCACGATGATGACATGCCCAACTTGAAGGGCCAAAGCCTGCCGACCTTCCAGCTGGATAGTGATAGCGCTCATCCACTGTGCGCTTGGCTCTGATGATGAGATCATGTGTACTGAAAACGCAAGGCTCATAACTAAACTTGATTCCAGTGCAAAGGGGTGCTAATTCATATTCAATCACTCATATTCAAAATATGATCGTCACTGTAGATCAATAATCTCGCTTGAATATATAATTACTTCAGTTCCATTTAACAATCATCACGGCTAAGGACTAGTTGGCATCAATTATAGTGTTTTATTGTAATCTTCTTAAAACTATTACTATATGTACAGAATAATGTATATTTCTTGACATGCTACATTTTTAAATTGTTAATTTACTGAATTTATTTAGGCTTAGCAATTGATGACTCTAAAAGCGTCCAATTTCTTGTAAGAATTTTGTGATATAAAAACTCTTCCCTCCCATCAATAAAGTATAGTATATTATGGTGTTATGCTGTGAAATATAAGTAAAATGTTATTTAATTAAAAACACAAATCACATAAACTTTTTTTTTATTTAAATCTCCTAAATGTTTGGATTCGTTGCCCTGTCTATTAAACTAGACCAAAGTTAAATCTCTCGTTCATGGATAGTTGAAAAAAAACTTTATTTCTCAAAACAAAAGTATATTATTATTTACAACAGACTTACTATTACTAACTTAAAACTAACCAAGACTAAGACAGCCTTCTAACCCTACGACTAGACCGACTCTCAGCTAACAACGGAATGCCCTCCGCCCGAGACGAAGGGCTTATATCTAGTTCCTTATCAGATATCTATATTATTTAACATATGAGTCATACTTTTAGGAATGGCCATGCTTCCTAAGGGTTGAGTGTCTTTAACTGAAGTAAGAGTGAAAGTAGAAGGTTATCTCATTGCTGATGGTCACCTAGAGATTTCCAGTAACCTTCACCTAGCGGAGGCTGCAGGCCCTAAAAGGGACGTATCCCCTACCTGCCTGGATCTGTTTACCAAGGCTTCCTGGCATATTTACTTCTCGAGCAGACCTACCGCGTTCCCTGCTGATTAATTCCAGTGCCTATCCAGCTGTCCGCCTCACTCACATCTCAGCTGGAGCTCTGGAAATTTTCATGGAGAAGGCCTTACTCCGGGAGCCCTGACTGAGGGATCGCAATTTTACCTTACCCTGGAGTACACATCCTCCCTCCGACGTGAATATACAAGAAATCTCTCTCTCTCTCCTGAATTATATAACAGTACATATCTCTCTACCTTCTTCACTGTCATCCTTTACCTAAATTGTATTTTCTTCCGTATCTATTACTCTAAAACAGGAATATTCTTGAAAATAAAATAATTGGTTTTATTAAATGGCTTTTAAAAATTTCGCTTCACCTTTACACCAAAGAAAACAAAAGTTTGTTCATGGGGGCTTTAACGGTGTCCGGTAATAATCATAAATTCTTCTTTTGTGCTTGACCGTCTCGAGAAGGTGTTTTTTGCCGAGCTTTCGCACTTCTTGTGATATATATATATAATACGGATTTCTTTTTTTTATTTGCCCGTAAAATAAGCATATTCTATACCTCAACATTTCCATGTTCGTTGTGTTGCCTATTATTAATGCATTTTAGATGCACACATGTCTTTTGCCCACTTTTTCAGAGGCTTTGGATTTCTAGCAATGTGAATATTGATATTAAATTTTAAAAGAACATTACTTTATTAAAACTCACTTGAAATCTTATGTCATGAAATGGATTTTAGTCAGTGAATAACGAATAATTGCCTGAATTGAGAATTTGAGCGACTATAGGTCCAGGGGTAGTTGCTCTCATTGTCAATTCAGCCCTGAAGAAGCCATCACTGAATTGTACCAAAGCCCGGCAGAAAGTGACTTTTCGACAAATTAAAGACCGGAAGAGGAATTTATGAGTATTACTGAGGAGCGTAGAAGCCTACGTCAACAAGAGGGAATTCGTTAAAATTTTCATAGGAACTAATAGGTATACATAAATTCCAGAGGTTTCTAAATAGTTTATATTTCATACATGTATATAATACACTACATGCGTTCTCTAAGACATCATTAAACTTTCTTGTATTATTATTCTTTCTCGTGTGTATCTAATACCTTTTCATTAAGCCATACAGGAGCGCTGCAACAAATATGTCCAAAAGCATTTTATAATCAACATATTTTTTATTATTCCTGATTTTTCTTAGTGTTTATAAGTGAACTTTGAGTAGGATGGAGTAGAGATACACTCCTATCAATGGCACATGGAGAGTAGGAGAGAAATATCTGCCATAGAGGAGTGATGCATTGACTGTAATGTATTGGTATGATAAGACATGCAGAGTTGACAAAAATTGGGTGCAAAACGTTTAAAGTTATTCTGGCCAAACTTTTACCACCATTAAGGAAACATTGCTAGTTTAATGACACAAGTCGTCTTCAAGCATCGATAATAGGCTTGTAAGTAGTCTTTCTTTAGTGAAGACATTCCATAAGGGCAAGAGGAGTTGTTGGCTACTACAACTGTATCAAGACGAGGAAGTATAACTCTATGGTTAGCTAATTAATCATTCTTTAGTGAACATATTATTTAAGATAAAGAGGAAGGCTACAACAACTGTATGTAGACAAGAGTATAACTCTCTCTATGGTTAGCTAATTAATCATTCTTTAGTGAACACATCCCCCAAGGGAAAGATACAAGTGATAGTTCAAAAGGAGAGTTTGTTGACCGTAGATATTATTCTAAAATGATTTTTGTTGGGGTTCGGTCAATGTAGATCCAAAAAAACACAAATTTAAAAAATGTATTTTTTAATGAAGGATTATCTGCCAACGTTTCGGCTTACTTTGTAAGCCATCTTCAGGGCTATCATGAAGATCAGAGAGGACGTCCTGTCCATTTCTACTAATCTATTTCTCACAATGCATTTCCAGTCATGGAAATGTGAACTTAGGGACAGGACGTCCTCTCTCGTCTTCATGATAGCCCTGAAGATGGCTTACAATGTAAGCCGAAACGTTGGCAGATAATCCTTTATTAAAAAATAAATTTTTTAAATTTGTGTTTTTTGGATCTACCTTGACCGAACCCCAAGTGTTAGTTATTCTAGATTTCTATCATTCTCTCAATCTTTGATTCTTCTCTGCAGTACCCAGTGGAAGGAGGAAATGGTGTCCGCCATTGGGATTGCAGATCGAGTCCCGGCGGTGAGGAATCCCCTGTTGCGAGTGCAGATTCAGAGGGAATACTGAAGAGTGGTGCCCAGCGGTTGTGGGTGGATGCCTGGATTATGTGGCTCGGCCCAGATGCGGGACTAGCCTCTCTACCTGGTAACCACATCTGTTTACCCTCAGCTGTGGGCTATTTATTCTGAGTGCTGCCTCTTCCCGCCAGTCATCCCGAGCGCTAATGCCTCTTTGTACTCGCAACGTACTCTCCTCTTGCCCACAGTTTTTGTCCACCTCCTCCTCCCCCCCAGCTCTAACCTTCTCCTTTTCGTTTACTGATTTATTGTCTCAAGGAATCCCTTCACGCTTCCCTCTCTCGATAACGAGTCCTTTCTTCTGCTAAAAGGGTTCTCCGTTGGTGCCTTGAGTTCATAGGGGGTGAATACAGCGGAGTACAGGCAATAATTACCTAGCAAGGAATCAGACCTACTACCTTCCCATTCAATGTAGTTAGTTTTATTCAAGATCCCTAGAGACTTAAAAATTCGAAAAAAGTCCAAAATCCCATGATTTAAAATTCATAAAAACCATCTCAAGTATTCATTATTAAATGCAAATGATTTTAGCTTAGTTTAGAACTTTGAAGATTGTTTATATACCTGGGCTACTCATATTATTATTATAATATGACCTACAAAAAGGAATCAATAAACTTGACTAAAAGACCATCAAAAGGATTTCTTCTTTAATTTTATAGATAAATATATTATTTAATTGATATTTATCCCTCGTGGAATATGAACTTCATTTCATTCACAATTAACTTGATACTCAAATGTACGTATTCTTTTATATAATATATAATGTTCTTACATCATATAGTGCTATACCATTCATTGGTAATAATAATTAATAAAACCAAATTTCTATTTAGTTATTTTGCTCCTTAACTAGCAGCATTAGGTTTTAAAAAAATGATAGACGAATGATTTTGATACACTTGTGAGAGAGATGTATTGATCTGTCCATTGTTGGAGGAGCAAGATAGCCAACTATAAATTAAGTAGCTTATCTACTTTTACCATTGATGTACCCCCACCGCGCGCAAAAAAAACCAAAAAAAAAACCTATTTTTTATGGAGAAGTTCAGGGAATTTCCACTTTTTTTTTCTTTTAGTAAAGCCCAAATCCTTACTCATTAAAAACAGGTTAAAGTTAAAGAATGTGGCTTCCATCATGCCCATTCGCATATCTGCAGATCAACCTACAGGTGATTGTTGATATTAATTAACTCAAGTGAAAAATAAAATCACTGTTGTGACTAAAGTACAAAAGAGAGCCCATTATTTTAACCCTAAATTAAAACTCATTTATTTGTAAATGTTACAATATCCTATCCAACTGGAGCTCTTAATAAGTTTTAAGCTTCGAAACAACTCTTATATACACCAATGCAACCAAAGAGCTACGTGAAGCCATTTATTTTATTTCTCGAACACATTACAATTAATATTAAAATCATTTTTATTAGCATATATTCAATATGATCTTTTATCAGATTTCCCGTAGAACCAAGCTATTGATTTCGTTCTCATGAGAGATTTTTTGAAATTCAATTCGTTATTTTCTTTGATCTTATCAGCCTAAGACCGAAAATGAAAGCGAATAAAGTGACAGGCTTATTATCGAATTAAAGATCGATCAATAATAAGTTTTGTTACAGCACGGAATGAATATTTAACTTATTAAAATAAAACTTCCCGTACGAAATTAAAATGATTTATTAAACCCTAGTGATTATTTATCGTAAATAGACTTTTAGTAGCGATATGATGAAATAATTAGTCTCATTGACACATTCAAAATAGAAGACGAATAATATATATA
>KZ809414.1:59054-73173 GCA_000696205.2 Oncopeltus fasciatus
ATTAAATTAAGAAGAGTCATTTAAACAGCTTGACAATGTCAGCTCCTCCGAGCATGAGCGATATATTCGTCGGCCTCGGAGGTTGGACTCTCGACACTAGTGCGGGGAATTTAATAACTTATCAGACTTGTCCCGGTAGCATAAGTGGTAAATGCACCGGCCCGGATAGCAGGGGATCCAGGTTCGAGTCCTGGCTGGGACAGTTAGATTTTTTATTCTGTTCCCTTGCACTAAAAATTATCTAAATTTACGTGGGATTAAAGACCACAAAATAAATAATATTTATAAAATTAAAATTAAAATTAAATTAAGAAGAGTCATTTAAACAGCTTGACAATGTCAGCTCCTCCGAGCATGAGCGATATATTCGTCGGCCTCGGAGGTTGGACTCTCGACACTAGTGCGGGGAATTTAATAACTTATCAGACTTGTCCTGGTAGCATAATTGGTAAATGCACCGGCCCGGATAGCAGGGGATCCAGGTTCGATTCCTGGCTGGGACAGATAGATTATTTTATAATTATTAAAATTAAATCAGTTACTAATTTAAAATAGTATTTACCTGTGTGTAGTTAATTCCAAATCTATATCTCTATTTACAGGCTTAATGAAAATATTGTTGAATTGTTCTTGTAAAACTTTGCCAATGTTTTCGATTGATCTATCACACAATCTCTGTATACTTTCCTTTGTACAAAATGGCAAGAGTACTACAGAACTATCATTACATGTTACGTGCCACCTCCGGGAGCTCTTTTTTCCCTACTGTTGTTAAATTAACCGCTAAAGAGTAGACTAAGATATTCCTAAAAAAGACCTATATTCCTCTGATATGGAAGAAATATCAGCAGGCGATCAGTACAACTCCCACCACTCATGAGAAAGAATGGGAATATGGTGTATGTCACGTGACGCGGCTGAGATTTAAATGCAGAAAGGAAGTCGCAACAGGACGTGATTTGCCAGGTGCACGATTGTGACTCAGGGCTTCTTCTAGTTGCTTGTTTTTGCACAAAGGTCTCTCAACCCTTAATATTAATGTACTCTTGGAGCGAGAGAGTCTGTCAGAGTGACAGTGATGTTAGAAAGTGACAGTGTCACAGTGAGTGACAATAGGGGTGCTTAGTGATAATTTTCCAGTGACTTTGCATAATTTTGATAATAGGACTTAGTTTATATAATTTAGTAATTTTGTTAACTATGGTTTGTTTATTGTAGTATAATAAGGGCAGTATATTGTATGGGTATCCCAAAATTAACGCAGTAAATAAGAGGTAAATAGAAAACAGAGCCTTTAGTCTTTTGAGAACTTTTTTTTATTATTATTCAATCCTAAAGTACATAGGATAGGATTATTTGTGGAAATACACAAAGTTCAAATATGTTTGCCATACAGCCCGAGAAACAATTCAACTACTGCAAGAGACATTTCCTGGTCGTGTAATTTCCCGTTTTAGTGATCGGAATTGTCCGCCCAGATCATGCGATTTAACGCCGTTGAACTTTTTTTCTGTCGGGTTTTTGAAACATAAATAGTTTATGATCATATTTTTTTTAAATAAAAAAAAGTCCTACTGTCATTAGTACTGTTAGCCTGTAACAGTATATGAATATTCAATCTTTCACCACAACTTTACGACAAATCATCTTATTCTAATTCACCAATTCATCATCTGACATTTGCTTTCACACTATAAGGACAAATTAATATATTTTATTGTTTGTTCTTAAGAATTGTGTAAAAATATAATTATATATATTTACTCAGCATTATTCTCATATGCTCCATTTTTATGTTGAAACTGAACCCTCGAAATAATTTTTTGAGCTATCGGTAAGCATATAGGAGGAATGTCACTCAGAAGTAAACTGCTTATCTAGAAACATACATATAATGAAAATATAACTTGAAACTGCCAATTTATTAGATCCCCAAATCGAATTTGGGGTATTAGGTAGACCCCCACTAATACGTAATAAGATTATTTCACTCACTCTCTGCTTATTTCTGATAATAATTATGGAAGCAAACATCCACGAAGTTGAAAGTAAAGAGTGAGTTATGGCCACCGGTATTTACGGATAGTTGCAGATGGAACTATCATGAATAGCTAGAAATAACAGCATCGAATACTTATTCTTTATTTATGTTCACATTTCCTAAGTTTGATGTGAATTTTGAAATCCAGCTGTCAAAGTCTATTATTATTAAGTGACGCTTAGTTCCGAACAACCAATCTTCAACAATCCTCTTATGTAATCTATGTATCTAGATGTCACTTAAGTTACTCAGCAGATATTCACTGTGACGTAACTTCCCTAAAGACTTCCTGATAAGAAGCTAGCTTGGACTTAATGAACTATCAGAAACATAATAAGATCATCTTATAAATAGCCGCAAACTTGTATTGTTTCATTCAATTGAATTCTCTAATGGTTCTTCTGTTGTACTTACTAATATTATTATTTAAATTTACTTCTATTAATGTTTATTACAATTATTAATTGAAATGTAATATTCGTTAGTTATCATTTTTATTTATCTGATTTCTTAAAAAAACTCATGATGCGGTTTTTAAAATTTTTTTTACAGGTCCTTGCCGATCCCACATAAAAGAAACAAAAAATATAGTCCGTTCAATATTGTGTATATGCCAAACGCACATTCGCACACGCACGCGCGCGTCTGGTAAGAGGATGAGAGGAAGTGGGCATTCAGGTAATTAGTCAATATCTGACTCACGAGGCAGGTTGTCAGGAACTGGATGAAGTGTAGAGGTATTTTGGAGATAAATGACAAAAATGTCGGATTTTTCCTTGTCTGACGTTGCCCATAAAGCCCCACCACGACTAAGAGGTAAAGAAGGAATGTGGTGATTAAGAATGTTTTTTAGAGGCGGTCTACACTGATTTATCTGATGTTGTGAGGAAAGATGGGCTGGACTTAAAGGTTTCATTTCTAGGGAGAGATAGTTCCTTATTGACTAGACTTGTTCGGTATTTCTGTCATGAGGATGGGCTCGACATTTTGGGGTTAGAGATTCAGAAGCAAAAATTTAGAAAATGAGAGCAACCACTAAGAACAATCACAGAGATGTCGTGGGAGTGTTACCTCGGGGTTTTTTTTTTCCTTTAAGGCAGGCATTGACTCAAACGCAGATATAACCTCAAAGAATGTTCTATCAGAGTTGATAAATGCCATTATATCCTCTTATCACAATTCTAAAGGTATAGCCTGGATGATTGGCAAAGAGACTGAACCATTTCGACTCAGTGAAAGGTGGCTTAGTTCAACCTGCCACATAGCTCTCGCGAATGCTATTGTAAGACATCTTTAAAAGGATAAAGAAACGAAAAGTATTGGGAAAATGAAACATGACTTCAATCCTTACCCTAATACATGTGGATAAATTTCCGATGGTATTGTTCTGATTTGAGTTACTAGAAAAATAAAAAGTGAAAAATAAATATTTTATTTGGTTTTGGTTTTTTATCCCACGTAAATTTTAAACAATTAATGAGTTTAAGACAAAAATCTCGTCTTTCTCGTGGGTTATGCTCTCGCTAGTGTAGAGGGAATTTAATGAGATATCTAGCTCGACCTGGTAGCATAATTGGTAAATGCACCGGCCCGGATAGCAGGGGATCCAGGTTCGATTCCTGGCTGGGACAGATAGATTTTTTATTCTATTCCCTCTCATTAATTGTTTAAAAAGTGAAAAAGTCCAAAGAGAAAGAATACGAGAGAATGTGGGAGTTGGGGTAGGAAATAGTGGAACTGAAGTAGCCAAGGTTCTGTCTTGTGCACAAGACGGACATGGATTGGGTCCCATAAAATTTTTCAGAAGCCACAGGAAGATGCCTTCTGGGACGCCCAAAGCAAACATCGAGGGACCGCTTCTCCACGTTAGTGCAGAAAAAGAGCTAGTAAATTAGTGCCAAGAAGGCGCTTATCCGGGACGTAATGAACATTCGAATGACATGGGCCAAGGTACCTCCACACTCAAAGGCACAAAAGGAAGAGTCAAGAGGAAGCGAAATAAATTGTATAACAGCAATCATTCATCATCAAAAGCGTAAAATATTATAAGCTTGAAACAATGAATGAGAGGGAATAGAACAAAAAATCTATCTGCCCCAGCGTCTAATACGTGGGATAATGTACCACATAAATAATTATAAGTTTGTGAATTTTTTCTCCCCTATTAGGATGCCAATACAATGTATCTTATATAGTAATAAAATTTTCAGAAATGTTTTAATCAGTAACAGTATTGTGTAACATTACTGAACTACGTACTCGTACATTATTTTTTAAACATGTAGTAAAAATTGAAGTATTTGGCCGTTTTCTTTAAAATTCAAAAGAAATTAAAAGACTCTCTAATTATTATATGAGGAAAACTCATATTACTTAACACGAATCATGTTAAATCAGTTAAATCTGCAAAATTTTCTCAATGGAATAATATAAACAGATACAAAATGTACTACGCGTATTTGCACTGTAAACTAACATTCTTGCTTTGCTGCTATCGCTTTGTGGTTTCAGGGAAATTGGGAGAAACGACGATAACTGTGGTTAATGAAGTCAGTGTAACGAAAATGAAACCGATTTCGCTGATTTGCAATAGATGTTTTTTTATTTTTAAAGACTGCGGTTATTGAGATTTGCAGGTGAAAAAAAAACTTGTTAAAATACTGAAATATTTCATAAATATTAATTTTATTTGTGGTTTTTAATCCCACGTAAATTTAAATCTATTAATACAAGGGAACAGAATAAAAAATCTAACTGTCTCAGCCTGGACGCGAACCTGAATCTCCTCCTATCCGGGCTGGTGTGCTAGCCAATTGCACCACCGAGACTAGCTAGATAACTTGTTAAATTCCCAACACACTAGCGAGAGTCTAACCTACGAGAAAGAATACATCGTCTTATGCTCGAAGGAGCTGACATTGTCTAGCTATTTATCGACGTAAATGTAATTCAATAAAGGGAAGGGAATAGAATAGAAGTTATCTGGCTCTTTCGGTAGCGTAACAGGAAAACGCACCAGCCCGGATAGCAGGAGATCCAGGTTCGATTCCTGGCTGGGACAGTTAGATGTTTTATTCTGTTCCCTTGCATTAATTGATTGAAATATTTAATATTGACGTTACGAATTGGATAAGTTTCAACACTATTGTTTCTGATAAATATTCTTGTTTTTATTAAAATAAGTGTTTTATTAAGGTCATATCCATAAATTTTAAAAATAATTTTCACCATCTGTGAAAGAGGAGAGAATGATTTTCTTCCGAAAATAAGATAATCAGCTACATCAATAAGTTCATGCGTGTTAATAATTATCTTTGCAGGAAACAAAAATATATTTTTCATTTTAACAATCTACTTACTACCTACTACGGCAAAAGTTTACCTTACTCCCCACGTAAATTACGTGGAAGGGGGTTTGTATGACAGACGGCAGATAATACCCGTATGGTCGGGAAATGACCAGCTGATTAACGAGAGACCTACCAGCGGCCAGCCAATGAGTGATAATCATATGCCACTGTTATCATTCCTGTTAGGAAGTACGAGTCTGGAGTTGCGAGTGTTATTGTACAAAGGACATTCGCTTTCAGTAACTGTACAACCAAAGATATATATTTGTTGTTTTAACTATGAATTTAGGAATTGATAATTTGACTTTAAGAATGAATTTATCTAGGTTTTAGAAAAATTATTCGTTTGCAAATTTTCCTTAAATTTAATTCGTCCATGTATATAAAATTACACTATATTTAACCTGTCAGTATAGAAGGAAATTTATTTATGGACAAATTACTACTGAATTCAAAACATTCCTTAAAATCTCACATGAAAAAAATAATCTCATAAATGAGAGATACTCATAATTAAATTATCACATTGAGTTTTAAATATATGTAATTTAGTCGGTATATCTAATTAAATATTCAGTCTTGCATAGTTTTTTCTTTATTTTCGTGTTCATATTTTAAATTTATTTCTAAGTTCTTTTTTTCATTTCATTATTTTTTGTTACTATTCTTCTTTTTTTGCTATTTTGTTCTTTAATTGTTAGTTATTGTTTGCTTTATTATTATTGTTTTTGTTAACTGCATATTTTAACCAACTAATGTAGTTATTTACAATACAAGTACATTGCATAAAATATTTGTATGGTATGTGTGGATTAAACTTCCTCATGACAGGGTTACTGCTTTGAGCAAAAAGAAAAAAAACAACCTATCAGTATATATAAAATGAAAGTTTGATCTTATAATTAATGTTTTTTGAAGCATTAGTTAATCTAATGGTTCGCTTTTTGACTGACAAGGCTTCTTCATATGATACATTCTAATGTATGCCTTCTCGAAGTCGTCTACAAATTATATATCCTACGGGAAATCTTTGTAAATTATTTGTATCTTGTATATGTCGGACAAACAATTATTCATAGTTGTTTTTCAGGGATTATAAACTCTTAGCTAGCCACACTTGACTTATAATGAAGTATCACAAGATCGGATCATTAACAAGAATAAATAAAAATGGTCTTATTTACTCGAATAAGTGTGCTATTTCTAGTATACATAGTTTTATTAACTATAAAAATATTAACGAATACTAAAATTAAATCTTGTAATGCCATCACGAGCAATTCTCGCACACAGACAATCACACTTACTTAGGCTTGCCATCCAAGTCACTCACACTAACGCTAACATTCATTACCCTGTAGCCTCCAATTCCTCTGGTTGAGACATTATTAATTACCCTCTAGGGCACCCCCATGTAATTCCAGCCATGTGGTTCTCAAGAAGGATGAGGGCCTGTCATCTTCTCTTACCGCTTCTGGGTGATGGCGCTTCCCATTCTCTTGAGTCTCCCTTGACATTCATTCTCTTTCCTCCCCTAGCCTTTTTCATTCTTCCTGGAATTATCTCTCCCGCTTATTCCCTAACTCTTCCTCAGCCCCTCTCTCACTCTCTCTCGCTTATTCGCTATCTCTTCCTCACCCTCTCACTATCCCTCACCCCCTCTCTCCCGCCCGTTTCCTCTCCTTATCCATTTGGTATTCAAACATTTTGAGCACGGTCAACTACATGTCCGGAATTTTAGGCCTTCTTTGTAGGAGGAAGAACAATGAAGAAAGGTATCCACTTTCACCTGAGAGCTAACTCGTGAATGAAGAGTTCAAATATATGTACAGTCAAGAGTTAGCAACAACGATAAAAATGGCTCTTTCATTATATTATTCACGTAGCCTTAAATATGACGTATAATACAGATTGAAAAAAAAATCATTAAATAGATTTTAAGTCAAAAATGTATCAAATAAATGTATTTTTTCCAACTTGTTCTTAAATTCAATTATTCTGCGCAATAAAATAAGCTACTTTCAATTATTTTTTTAAATGTTTTTTTATGATTATTATTAACTTTAATTACACCAAATGTAGACAATAACATTTTAATTATTGAACTTATAATTCACCTATTCGTGGAAAATGCCCGATTTTATGCCTAATTAAATTACATAAACAATGTAGAAATGCAGTAAAATAATTGTTTAAAATAAGTGTTAACATACATATTTGTTTACATCTATATTTGGATGATCTCTTGCAAGCCATCAACTAGATACAATCAATGAAAATTTGAACATTTTTTTATTAAATCGTTATGAAATGCACTAGTATTGCTTGAAAACTACTTATTATCATTGAAACTTAAAAATAAATAAAATAGGTTGTTCATGAGTGATATTTTGTTTAATATTATATANAGGCAGTTATGAAATCTCCAACAAGAAGACAAGAGCAAACATTCCAGAATTATAATATTTTCCTGTAATTGGATGCAACATCTATGGAGAAATTGCTGGAGATTTTGGTTGAGTTAATAGATCTAAATTACCAGAGAGTACCAAGAAAATACATGAGACACAAAAAGAAATCTGAAAAACCTACAAATTACTTACAAAATACAAAATTTTTGTTTATTATATTTAGAAAGGAAAAGATTACAACATTCAAACAATAAATGTTTTGCAAACTTCTTGACCGTTTAAGATGAAAAAGAACAAATTTACCGAATATTAAAATCAATGAGAACATAATACATTCCATTTCATTAAATATTTACTTTTTCAGTAGACTTTAAAATAAATTTATTTATAATCTGTTCATTTTTCAGATAAAATGTTTACTAAAATGTAGATTTAAGATGAGAAACGATAGAAAATATTCTACCGATATTGTTTAAAGGATAGTTAAATTTAAACTTTTTTTTTAATCCTTACATTTGAGAGTGGTGTCATTGGTCACCAATTGTCAATTGTGAATGGCATTAAATGTCATTTTTTACTTTTCATTGTAATTAAATTACAAGATGTTTTCATTTAACAGAAGATAATAAATAAATAAAAGTAAAAAAAAAATTTTTTCTGATAAAAATTCTAAAGCAGTCCGAATATGCTGCGAAAACAGATAGTTGCATTTAAGAGACATTTATTTAAAAAAAGTTAATGAATTTTTTTTAAATTCACTAAGATCAGAACATATTTAGAACCTAGATAATTAAGAAGGGTTCTTAATGTAACCACAGTCGCGGAACAGAAAGCTTCTTATGATTGATATTCTAATATTTTTTTTTTTTAATTTAAAGTCTCAGCACTTAAACATTTGATACAAAACAGATTAAGGGATCAATTTGATAGCGATAACTCGTTACTCACTGCTATAAAAATAATGAGATTTGTTTAATTCGATACTCATGATTCGACAATGAGATACTGTAAAATACCTTCGTATACAACTACTTCAGACATGGACGGACATCTCTCAAACAATTTTATTTATTTATTTATTTTTAAAGTTTCAGCCTCCCTTTCAACGAATTAGGATTATGGAGAGAGAGACTATCAACAGGATACCACCCCATCCTAAACACCCACGGTTCAGGATACGATTTTATTTATCGATAAAAGCTTGCACTGGGCGGGATTTGTCAGGATTGCGAGACACGAATCGATCCCCATGCTACTCTTGCGTCCTTTTATAGATTCCTATCATATCTTCTGTAATCCGTCTCCATTGGTTTCTGCAAACCATCTTCTGTTGGCGAGCGCTTTCGGACATTATCCATTCTCATGGCCGAATACATGTGTTCACTGTCACTGTCTGTATTCAACAATGTATTCGGCCACGAGGATGGACAATGTCCGAAAGCGCTCGCCAACGGAGGATGGTTTGCAGAAACCAATGAAGACGGATTACAGAAGGTATGATAGTTCTATATTCATTTGTAGTTATTATAACCCTTTAGATTATTTATGGATTTCAATTATTTTTTTCCCGCATAAATTAGCATCATATAATCTACTTTAAAAGCTGTTGAAATGGCAGGTATATCGTATTAGTTTCCCAAACGATTTTTGTTGGGAACAGTTTGAAGAATGTTTTATTTAGATTTCAAAGTTGAGATACAAAATTATTTGAAGAGTAATTATTACGTACATGTTTTTGTTAATATGATTTCATAGGAATCCTGATCATGCCTAAAATGATACAGCCCATGGTCATGGAAGTTAGAATTGGGGCTACATAATTAGCACTTTGAGAGCTAGTCTGAGGAAATTGGCACCTGAAATCCGCCTAGACTTGAGTCGTAACTGAAAAACAGCTGTTTAGCGATGTAGCCCTAAGTGGGCTGGGACATTTAGCGCCACGACTAATTACCAGTCGTTTCGTTAAGGGTATTCTGTGTATCGCGACCTTGTCCTCTGCTGCTTCTACATAGTTATGGCGCTGTTCGCGTGGTGAGACCAAGGAGTAATTACACAACCCTTATTTGCACTAATTCGGCGTATTGACGAGAGACTCTTTGATCTCCCCCACAATATTGTACACATTCAAGAAATCAGCAATATTGTCCTAGCAATTGCTCAAATTAGACTCATTCGCCTTGAAAGCAGAAGGGTTATTGCAACTTCCCTCTCGTGTTATATTTTATTTTCAAAGGACTAATTTTTTTTTAAAGGACATAAATAGACTTAGTCGAATACTAAAATTTTCGAATAGTAGTAAAATCCTGTTCAAAAGTTTCATAGCCCATTTTTTACCAATTGTACCTTTGATAACTTATTGCTTTCCCAAAAACAAATGTGTACTCATTTTAAAATTTCATCTGTAGATAGACATTTCCCGACTCCCGATCACATTCGCCACTCGTTTTGGAGGCGTGTCTTTTAATAGTGGAAGAAGCTAGCTATAATATAAGGCTTTTTGAAAAAAAAGAAATGGCTACGATATAACTTAGTAAAATTAATTTGCGTATTTCCAAGGCTGGCATACCTCTCTTATCAAGAACATACTCAAAGAAATAGTGAGCAAATAAAGTAAGCAAAGTGTTGTAAAATGCGTTCGGCTCCACAGGGTTCGTACCAAGGTAACAGCGCTAGATCCTCGCTTAATTCATGCTGACACATTTTGAACTCGTGATGTGTGTTCAATTTCGTGAGAGATCAAATTGAAAAATCGTGTAAACTTTGTTATTATACATATTTATTGCATTAAAATAATAGAATATGTTAAAAATAATTTTGTATCACTTTTATTCAATAACATTTATATGAAAAGTGATGATAATTATGAAAAAATAAATCTTTATTAATTACATTCTGTTACTTACCATCTTGTAATTTAATGATATGATAAAATATAAATAATACAAAAATTACAGCATCGAATACTTATTCTTTATTTATGTTCACATTTCCTAAGTTTGATGTGAATTTTGAAATCCAGCTGTCAAAGTTTATTATTATTAAGTGACGCTTAGTTCCGAACAACCAATCTTCAACAATCCTCTTATGTAATCTATGTATCTAGATGTCACTTAAGTTACTCAGCAGATATTCACTGTGACGTAACTTCCCTAAAGACTNATGGTCATTACTGGGCAGGGAGAAGGGGCCTATCGGCCCCACTCCTAATAAGTTTTGGCATTAAGGCCCATATTCGTTTTAGTCGCCGGGGAGGATTGTGAGTATTGGAGTCCGACGACAGGGATTGGGCAAATGGATTAGAATAAAATTGGAGTTTACTATGGAATAGCTTGAAGAGGGTTATGATTATTAAAGAATATAATCTCTCCCCACCTATATCCTTGTGACAGTATTAACGTCTTAAATCTTGTCGTTATTCATTTCGGCTGTTAAAATCAAATTAGCAACTGTAGTTATCAACAACCTGCATTCTCAGAATTATTTTAAAATATATACTTGTGTAAAAAACAATTGTTTTGGGCCAAGAATAAAAAAATATATTTCTTCTTCTTAAAATATATAACACAAAAGAATGGGACAAATTTTGGATTTTGCCTTGACCAGTACAAGCAGCAAAAAAACATCAAGCTGGCGCTAAGTAATCTAAGCGAATTTCCCATTCTTCCTTAAGATGTATATGAATGAGAGTAAGTGAGTAAATTTAATAAATAGCCTAACAGTTATGACCAGTAAGCTTTGCTCTAGGCTGGCCGGGAAGGAAGACTTTGGGGTGGCACTCACACATAGTAGCTAAATTTTATTTTTTTCCTTAATATCCTTTTTTCCGTAAATACGTTTTAAATCACAAAATGTAGAAAATTACAAAACTAAATTTTAAACTATTATGTCGTATAAACTTGTTTATAACTGAATTAACAACGAAGATTTTAAGATTATACATTATTTTTTACGTAAATAATCTAAAGGGTTATTATGACTACCAATGAATATAGAACTATCATACCTTCTATTATTCGTCTTCATTGGTTTCTGCAAACCATCTTTTTTGGAAGATGTTTTGCAGAAACCAATGAAGACGGATAATAGAAGGCATCATTTTTATTTTACCATTAAACATCACTTACAATGAAAAGCCTAAATTCCGAATTAGGTTTCTGTATTTTAAGAACCGACATTATATTCTTGAATATAATTTTTAAAATAGGTTTTTTTAAAGCAAATAAATAAATAGTTGTTAATATAAATGTTTAAAATTACATTTTACACCAATTTTGTTCCATAAATTTTTTCTTAGCAGCAATAATAACGAAGATGATACGATTTAACATTTTGGTCCCTCAATGAATCTCCTTTTAATAAATTCAGCCATTAATGGACTCATCCAAGGGTTTTCAAAATTTAACAAATTTAAAAAAAAACACAAAAGTTTTTTATTTTAAAAATTGCATATGCTAGAGGAGTATTATTACTAAGCTCTGGTGGTTAAAGTTCTAAACTTGGAGCCAAAGGTCCCAGACTCAATGCTCACAGTTTTTTTTTCTTTCTGTGCCTCTGATTGTAATGACCCAGATAAATACTGGTGCGTCGTCAGGAAAAATCCATTCCTAATTGGGTAACATCAGATGGCAAAACAGTGTGCTGATCTGATGGTTAAAAATTAATACATAAATTTCCCCATTTTGCTTATACACCTGTTGCGGGCGTAAACACTTGTTTTTTTATTTATTATTTTTTTGTTTCTAGAGTGGGTGAAGACATTTACATATTTCTAACACCTTCAAAGTTTCTCCATCCGTTGATATTCGTCGAAATATCTCGAGAGTCGCGTGGTGATGCGGAATGAATAACGGTTCCCAAGTTGGTAGCTTGAAACCCTTACGGGAAATCTGCTCGGGAGACAGGGGCACTGGTTGAAGGGCAAACTAAAGATGTGTGTGCGGAAGTCAGTGCGACCTCCATAGCACTCGATACACACAGAGTTCTCAGGACGAGAAATCTCTAGAAAGTTGGGAGGAAGGGTGCAGCGTAAGGGTTGCCCTGGCCTCCATCTTCCCCTACAAATTAGGGACTTCCTCCCCCACCCCGTGATTGGATTACGACAGCACTTTTCCAGCGGTTTTCCGCAGCCTCTCTTCTGTTTTCTCCAGAATTAACTCTCACCGCAACTCATCAGCCCTCCATCTTGAAATTCCGGGCACCGCGTGTATCTGACCAGAATTCCCACTAATGAGACCTCTATTGACTTTGTATAACGCGGATTAATTACTTGAGATTCCACATTATCTTATCGCCAAGTCTTTGACGTCAGCAAGCGAAACAGTTACGTTTTAACTTTTTTTTAAACTCTGAGGTTATCCTGAAATTTCACAAGGCACGACCACTAAGCGAACATGACTTATTGTTAAATACTAAATGAAAATATACTTGAATAGCCAATTGAATTTCAAAACAGTCATCGTACGCTCGAGAGTGTGTAGTTCTTGTGTGTGGTTTTGTGTGTGTGTGTTTTAAGACTCTCTTGTCGCACAAAACTTTAAAAATTATTAATTATTCTTGAAAACTAATTAAACTCAATTTTCTTTACTGCAAATGTAAACTCTTGTAAGTTTGTATCTGCAGTTTAAATATAGTAGAAAACGATGGAAGAGGTAATTGGTTACATTTTGACTGAACCCTAATTACCTCTTCAAATCTTATATCTTCACGGTGGAGAACTTCTCCATCTGAAATCTATTTTAAAGTACATTTGAAACGACACACAACTTTTGAGTCAAAGTAATCTTTATTTAATGTTGATCTGAAAATAGGAAATGATAAATAAAAAAAATGTAATAAAAAACCTCCCTTCCGTTAGGGCATAATTGACAGTTGTTGCGTTGGTATAGATACCGCCACCCCCTCATCAGGAGCCGAAGTTCCCGCTAATTGGAGGGAGATATCGAACTACAGATATCCAGAAGGCCGAGTTCTATCCTTATTGGCGGTTCTGTGTTAGCGAAGCCGTTCAGAGTGTTATCGATATTATTAGCATCCAACTATGGCTTGCCTACTAGTGCCCACCTTCTTAGATATTGAAGGGGGACATTCTGAAAAAAAAAAAGAAAATTATTTTGAATTAAATCTCAGTAACAGGAGTAATGTTTTTTTTTTTCTTATTTATAGGCATGGCAACCACTGAGGGTCATTATTGCCTCAAATACTATTGTCTATCATCGTTGTAGAATTTAATCTTATGCAAGATAGATATTTTTCAAATTTTTATAATTCATTTTATTATAGTTATATTATTGATACAAAAAAATCATTATTAGGACAAG
>KZ809414.1:74026-99859 GCA_000696205.2 Oncopeltus fasciatus
TTTCTTTACAAACAGTTTTACTATTTTATTTATTTATTTATTTTTTATTATCTGTTTATTTTTAAAATTATTTAGGGCCTTCAATGGCATATACATTATGAAATTGACAGATTTTGAATTTCAATTTGTGTAAGACCGTTTGTCAGCCTGCTTATTACATTCAGCTCAGGTAATTTCAAAATATTTCATAAATTTTAATAGTTGTTGAAGATATAGTCTACTAGTTTTAAAGTTATAAACGCAGTAAAATTTATCGCTATCAGTCTGAAAAAAAAGTATATGTTAAATTTATAAAACATTTACAAAATATATTTGAATGCGTCAATTTCTGATTTATTAACAAAGTCTCAGCAACTTCTTGATACGCAAGAACATATAATTCTTATATCTATATGTAAGAATAATGTTATATATATATATATTTATATATTTACCACCCAAAAAATGAAATTTTGGTGATACATTCGAGGCCTATAACTAGAAAGATGAGATAGTTCAATCCTGAAATGGACAGTAACACAACTCACAGATATTCCAAAATCTACAAATTCCTTCTATGGCTACTTGCTTTATGACCCCCCCCTCTCTTATACCTAAGACCATGCAATTTGTTTTTCCGTGCGTTTAAATTTAATGTAATTAAAGAATATTTTATTTTTGACACTTGGATAATTATTTTATTAAATTGACTGTCACTTATTATTTTTTATCTTATTTATATGTGTTACAATCCTAATAACTCAGAGTGTATAAATGTTGGAGTGCATAAACGTCTTTTCCTCTTATCCTCAATCTATTTGTAAAATTAATGCAAAAGATAAATTTTAGAAAATTTAATTCTGCACCTATCATGCCCTAAAAACATTTTTTTAATCTTGAATAAAATCGAAAATATTAAAATAACAAATTTTCTCTACAATTCCTTTTCAATCATGATTACAACCAAAAAAGAATTCATGCAAAATTTAGCAATACAAAAAACATAATTTCAAATTTGGTTCTAATTTTTAAAATAATAAGCCAACCCAACACTCAAAATTAAATTTTTAAACATTTTCCTTAAATATGCGTTTCTTGAAATATAGTTATAAATTATAAATGTTATAAATCTATATTCGCTATTATTTTTCAATACAATTTTATTTTTATAACGCTATTAAAATTTAAAATTGTCCTCTCAATCTGAAGCCATGGCGGGGAGGGGGGCCTTTTCCTTTTACTTTGATATTATTGATGGACTCATCTAAAGGTTTACAAAAGAAAAAACCCTAAAATTTCAAACAGTTTTGGCCATATTGTTAGGTTCTGATGTGTAGGATCAGTGGATATATGTTTGATTGTCAAATCAAAAAAAGTTTCGTCCTGTTACCTATCTGATTTATTTTATTTTATCAAAATCTGGAAATTTGGAAAATTTAACAATTCCATTAGGGGAGACCCCCTATAGCCCTCCTGGCCCAGAGCCATAACCAAACCTATCTCTTCATTTACCTCTTACCATCGAATCAGTTATCTTCTTTAACATTATGAGACGAGGTTTAGTTCCAGTAACTTATTCTCTGCATAGCTCCGAGTGTACAAGGTCCAGACATGTTTCTGTTTAGGGGAGTGAGTCTGAGTACAATGCTCTGCCTACAGGAAGGTTCCTGTACAGCGAGAACTCCTGGTTTTTGTGTTGGACGTGTGTGTGGTTGGGATTTGAGGGGGGGGGGGCGTTCAGCACGGCTCGACCTAGTTGGTAGAGAGCTCTCAAAGGTAGAACTTTCCCCCCCCCCCCCCCCCGAAAAGGGGGTGGATCCACAATGTAAGTTCTTGTCTTGTGTGTGTGTGCACTTAACGCTTGGAATTACCATTACATTTGATTAAAATAATATGGTATGAAAGTACATTAAAATTTGAGTTTCGGACAGAAAGTATCTTAGAAAAAAATGTTGAATGAATATCTTTACAAGAATTTCGACGTTTTGGATTGCTACGCAAGCCAACTTCAGGGCTAATGATCGTACCATGAAGTGTCTTGCCAGATTTTTTTTTTAAACTTTTATTCTACGGCACTTCAACTGTACATGCACTGCCACATTGTAATTTATCTTCTATCCATAAACAAATATGATATGAAATTAAATTACGATTTCTATACCATAATTGATCATAAGCGGAGACGAAAATTGTCTGTTTATGAATTCCTTTGAAGAGTCTCTTGCTGTACAATTATTTAATTGAAATTAAACAGTGCCACACCATTTTAAAAACTAGAAATATCGAATTTATATATCAACTAATCAAATTGATGGCTGGTCAAATATTTATTTTTCTTGTATGCTCCTCTCCCCTTTGTATAAATTGTATTGCGCATCAATAAATTTTAAGTCATTGTGACAATAAGTACAATGACAATTAATTCATAGCTGNTCTAAATCCCGCCCAGGAAAATCTTTTATTTATAAGTGAAAGCTTTTCCTGAGCCATGGGTGTTTAAAATGGGTGGCGACCTTTAGATAGCTCGTCCCTATATATGTAGTTGAAAGGGTGGCTAACACCCAAAAAGAAAAAAAAAAAGTGTACTCAATTCAAATAATGGTTTTTTTTCTACCTAAAACAGAAATTCCTGAATTCTCGTAATGTCCCCGAAATAATTTTATTCTTCTTTCAACTATATAATAATGATTAAGAAATAAAACTATCTATTACATTTATCAATTAAAACTTATTAATCATTAGAAGTTGTCTTTCTCCATATACCCCAATTCTCACTGCCTAGGAATAGTAAAGCTTTATACTTTTAGTGGTAAAATTGATCTTTAATGAGTACAATTTTTGACCAATTTAATCTACACTTTAAGGCTCTTAAACAAATATCTGAAACCAATTCTTATCAGGTCATAGTTATCGGTTAATTAATTATTACATATATTATATTTATTAGTTATATTAGTAATCGGTTAATTTCAAAACTTGTTAAAATAAATAAAGCCAAAAAGAATATTTGATACAGCAGGCTGTGCTTAATGAAAATCAAAACAGAATTCAGATTGTCTCTGTCATAAGTAATAAATAAAGTTTAACTTAAAAACCATCTTCAACCTCTCTTATTACTAGGCTATTAGAATTAGCACTCATAAATGTCAATTTTGTACTAGTTTAACATATTTCTGTTCAATTCGTAACCTTCAATATTGAGAACGAATTTCTTCCATACCTACACTTATCCACCAGAGGATAGGATGTGATTCCAAGCACCTTACATTTATTTAAGCAAGGACTCTATTTATGTATCCATGTATCATTGTCTTACTTTATGGTGGCATTTCCAGTTCCGGCCGGTACATACGAGACTCGAACCTGCACTTATGCCTACAGCTCTGGTTGGATTACAAACATCAGCCAACAGTTACGTTATTGTTTGCGGTGTACTTGACACCCCACTCTACCCCTTTTATTGACGTACTCAAGTTCTTCAATTACCCCACTTCAGTAACCATTTATGGCTTGGAATGACAGGCTGTAACCCGCTTAGGTGTACATAACCTTGCACTCTCCAGGACAAATGTTTGCTGACTCTTATCCATTTATCATAATTCCGAATAAACGCGAATGGCCTGGCTCATATCTACCCGGGAACAAAAAGCCGCTTTTTAGCTTTACTGACTCTACATTCGATGTCCCTTTCCCGAGTAGTTAATGTTGCGAAAATACAAGCTTTGCCCAAAGTTCTGGGGATCCATACTTCGTATTTCGCAATCCTGACGCTGCGGGTCCAAATCCTGCCCAGGGCAATCTTTTATTTATAAGTGAAAGCTTTTCCTGAGCCATGGGTGTTTAAAATGGGTGGCGACCTTTAGATAGCTCGTCCCTATATAACTATAAGTAGTTGAAAGGGTGGCTAACACCCAAAAAGAAAAAAAAAAGTGTACTCAATTCAAATAATGTTTTTTTTTCTACCTAAAACAGAAATTCCTGAATTCTCGTAATGTCCCCGAAATAATTTTATTCTTCTTTCAACTATATAATAATGATTAAGAAATAAAACTATCTATTACATTTATCAATTAAAACTTATTAATCATTAGAAGTTGTCTTTCTCCATATACCCCAATTCTCACTGCCTAGGAATAGTAAAGCTTTATACTTTTAGTGGTAAAATTGATCTTTAATGAGTACAATTTTTGACCAATTTAATCTACACTTTAAGGCTCTTAAACAAATATCTGAAACCAATTCTTATCAGGTCATAGTTATCGGTTAATTAATTATTACATATATTATATTTATTAGTTATATTAGTAATCGGTTAATTTCAAAACTTGTTAAAATAAATAAAGCCAAAAAGAATATTTGATACAGCAGGCTGTGCTTAATGAAAATCAAAACAGAATTCAGATTGTCTCTGTCATAAGTAATAAATAAAGTTTAACTTAAAAACCATCTTCAACCTCTCTTATTACTAGGCTATTAGAATTAGCACTCATAAATGTCAATTTTGTACTAGTTTAACATATTTCTGTTCAATTCGTAACCTTCAATATTGAGAACGAATTTCTTCCATACCTACACTTATCCACCAGAGGATAGGATGTGATTCCAAGCACCTTACATTTATTTAAGCAAGGACTCTATTTATGTATCCATGTATCATTGTCTTACTTTATGGTGGCATTTCCAGTTCCGGCCGGTACATACGAGACTCGAACCTGCACTTATGCCTACAGCTCTGGTTGGATTACAAACATCAGCCAACAGTTACGTTATTGTTTGCGGTGTACTTGACACCCCACTCTACCCCTTTTATTGACGTACTCAAGTTCTTCAATTACCCCACTTCAGTAACCATTTATGGCTTGGAATGACAGGCTGTAACCCGCTTAGGTGTACATAACCTTGCACTCTCCAGGACAAATGTTTGCTGACTCTTATCCATTTATCATAATTCCGAATAAACGCGAATGGCCTGGCTCATATCTACCCGGGAACAAAAAGCCGCTTTTTAGCTTTACTGACTCTACATTCGATGTCCCTTTCCCGAGTAGTTAATGTTGCGAAAATACAAGCTTTGCCCAAAGTTCTGGGGATCCATACTTCGTATTTCGCAATCCTGACGCTGCGGGTCCAAATCCTGCCCAGGGCAATCTTTTATTTATAAATGAAATCTTGTCCTGAGCCATGGATGTTTAGAATGGAGTGGCAACATGTAGATACTCTACCTCCATGACTCTATGTGGTTCAAAGGAAGGCTAACACACACACCAAAACAATAAATCACTTTTACTGTCGTAAATAAAATTCTTCCTCAGGCATTTACTCCAAATAAATATTGTAGCCCTATGTAAATAATTTTTTTGACGACACTAGATCGTTATACTTAAAACTGAAGACTCTTAGCTATTACCTAAAAGAAAATGGAGAGTTTTTAACCGTAGAGATTATTAGTATAAAATTTTTTTAAGAATTAGAATACAGTTCTTTTTTTGGACCAACCTTGGCCGAACCCCAACTAAGTCTACTATTAGGCTCAATTTGAGAGAGGTATCACTGGTCACCTTCTCTCCTCTTGCCATTGTAACTTTTTCATAGTCATTGTAATCAAATTACAAAACATTATGTTAACATAATGTATATAATTCGAAAAAAAACTATTAAGCTGTTGCTTTTTAGAAATGTGATATTTATAATGATATTTCTCAAGAAAATCGAATTATTCACATAGGTACCCGGACATTAGTTTTGAAGAAATTAATTGATATTCCTCCCTCCACGACCGTAAGTGGTAGAAGGGAGGCTAACATTATAAACAAAAAAATTTCTCTATCTATACCTTACTTCAGTGCCTTTTCGTGACTTAGCACACCTGTTACTTTGTCATGCACCGTTTTCAATGACGGGACTTGCCTAGCATATACAAATTTTGGATTTCGTTAAATATATCCTTATTAGTTTGCATTTGTATATTCTGATGAAAGATTGCAATGGGACTTTACTCCTGAAGTTTTTCTTACAATCAGTGTAGAATATATGATATGTTGTTTATTCAATGTGTGTTATATACAAGAAGTATAACTTATTGGTTATATATTGTGTATAATTCGTCGATATTTTATTCTTATATATATGTGTNTATATATTTATATATCGTGTGTAAAACGTATAATAAGAGGAAACAGGAAATACTTTATAAAAATACTGTTAAAAGAACGATCTTAAAAGTAATATTTTTTCATTATTTGTTAAAACAAAACTGAATAATTTTTAAGGGTATGAATAGTATTTTTAATGGTGCGTCTCGCAGGCGCTGCATAATTTCAGCTGATTTTCCACGTTTCATTAAAGGTAAATGTAAATATGGGCACGATCGCTAAGACGAGACACTTCTACAGGTAGGAATAAGGGTAGCGCTCAACATTACATAGTGTACAAATTTGGGGCTACAGGGCATATAATTTTGTTGAAATTGCATTCATAACACTCATAATAATGAACATATTAGGGGTTATTCATTTTGTGTTAAAACACTCTTCATAAACATAAGATTTCATTATTTATTCATTTTTAAGAAATTCTTTCCTTATTATGCCTAATTATCGTAATCGTTCATGATATTTCAAACACACGGGATCCCACTTAATCCCCCCAAGTAACATTTTAAAAATTCTCATATTTTCCTTAGCATGCGTTTCGTATAAAAAAAGTTTTTGAATATATATGTTACAAAAAATTATCTTTTACACATATAATATTAAATTTTTCTGTTCCTCTAAAATTAAATAAAATAATGATAATTTCTTAATTTGATAATTTTTAAACGATTTTAAATATTTCGGATTATTTTCAGTAGAGTTCACAAACAGTAAATTTTGTTATATTCTTTCATTATCATTCTTATGTTATATATAACCATTCTTTTATCACTTCCTAATAGGAAAACTAAGAAACAAAAGCTGTACAAAAAGGATTAGAGGAAAAGGTGAGAGAATGGATAGATCACATCCTCCACAGTCTATGACTTTCAGTAAGATTCACAGTGATGGGTTGTAGAAGCTTACTTTCGAGGTGGCTGTAGCAACTTTAGTGTGAAGGTAGATGGCTACCCGAGTCTACCTAGGTTGTCCTCTGGAGCACAGTACAGAGCAGACTTAGGCAGGTATCTACCAGCTTAGAGTGCACCGGAGATGAAACAGTGCCCTCGAAAGCACGCTTCCATGAGACCAGATGACGTGGGGGCAGCCATCTTTCATAGGATTTTTCGCCATGGTTAAATAAAAAGAGCCATGTAACACATTTCTTTAATGAACTTCCATGAACAACAAATAATACTGCCTTATTATTGAAGAGTCTAGGTACGCGCAATGTCCTCGTCGCGTGTCCTGTTCGGCAGAGCCTACCTTTTTTTTCCAGGACTCATGCAAAAGAAAATCCTCAAGCCCTTAGCTCAGGAGTGGCTCAACTCAGACACTCCAGTCGAAACAGGACTTCCGTTGGGAATTTGCTCAAATGTCAATAAATCTATTCAAACTAGATATTATAAAACAATATTTCATAACAAAACATTTTTCTGTTGTACAAACTATATAGAAATAGACAAACATAAACATAACAGTGGTTTGGCAGTTTCATATTTAGATAATAGTAACATTTAAAATAAATAAAATTAAACATACTCTTTTCTTAAAAATATTTGGCACATGAATCGCAACAATTATACATCCATGCATATTCTTTTAAAATAATTACTTTCATTTTTATTTTAAGTAATTTACATTAGCGATAGAGTAATGACTTATAGTATGAGACATGGAGCCTGCACAAATTCTTAATAGTAATAAGATTTTTATATAAATTTTATTATTAATAAATCATATTCACTCTCACTCATATACATACATATCTATATATATATACTCATATCGTTTGTAAAACGTGTAATCAGAGAAAACAGGAAATACTTTATAAAAATACTGTTATAAGAACGATCTCAAAAGTAATATTTCTTCAGAATTTGTTAAAACAAAATCGAATAATTTTTAAGGGTATGAATAGTATTTTTAAAGGGTACGTCACGCAGGCACTGGATAATTTAAGCGAATTTTCCACGTTTCATTAAAGGTAAATATAAATATGGGTAAAATATGGGCACGATTGCAAAGACGAGACATTTCTGCAGGGGAGAATGGAGAAAGCCTTCAACATTCAAACGATATAGTGTAAATATTTGGGGCTACAGGGCAGACAATAAAAATACATTTTCCACCTATAATTTTGTTCAAATTGCAGTCGTAACACTCATAATAATGAAAATATTGGGGGTTATTCATTTTGTTTTAAAACACTCTTCATAAACATAAGATTTCATTATTTATTCATTATAAAAAAATTCTTTCCTTANATTCTTATGTTATATATAACCATTCTTTTATCACTTCCTAATAGGAAAACTAAGAAACAAAAGCTGTACAAAAAGAATTAGAGGAAAAGGTGAGAGAATGGATAGATCACATCCTCCACAGTCTATGACTTTCAGTAAGATTCACAGTGATGGGTTGTAGAAGCTTACTTTCGAGGTGGCTGTAGCAACTTTAGTGTGAAGGTAGATGGCTACCCGAGTCTACCTAGGTTGTCCTCTGGAGCACAGTACAGAGCAGACTTAGGCAGGTATCTACCAGCTTAGAGTGCACCGGAGATGAAACAGTGCCCTCGAAAGCACGCTTCCATGAGACCAGATGACGTGGGGGCAGCCATCTTTCATAGGATTTTTCGCCATGGTTAAATAAAAAGAGCCATGTAACACATTTCTTTAATGAACTTCCATGAACAACAAATAATACTGCCTTATTATTGAAGAGTCTAGGTACGCGCAATGTCCTCGTCGCGTGTCCTGTTCGGCAGAGCCTACCTTTTTTTTCCAGGACTCATGCAAAAGAAAATCCTCAAGCCCTTAGCTCAGGAGTGGCTCAACTCAGACACTCCAGTCGAAACAGGACTTCCGTTGGGAATTTGCTCAAATGTCAATAAATCTATTCAAACTAGATATTATAAAACAATATTTCATAACAAAACATTTTTCTGTTGTACAAACTATATAGAAATAGACAAACATAAACATAACAGTGGTTTGGCAGTTTCATATTTAGATAATAGTAACATTTAAAATAAATAAAATTAAACATACTCTTTTCTTAAAAATATTTGGCACATGAATCGCAACAATTATACATCCATGCATATTCTTTTAAAATAATTACTTTCATTTTTATTTTAAGTAATTTACATTAGCGATAGAGTAATGACTTATAGTATGAGACATGGAGCCTGCACAAATTCTTAATAGTAATAAGATTTTTATATAAATTTTATTATTATCTGAAAAAAAAACAACATCAATTCCACTGCAAATATAGAGAGACAGTTCGTCGTTAGTTATTCAATAAAACAACTAACTGAGGGAACGCCTATGTCATTTGACAAAAGAAATATGAAATGGAAAAGAAAATACAACACAATATTTAAATATATTTATACTGGGAATAATATAAAATCACCCCTTTTTTTAAAGAGACTTTAATTATCACATCCAATGATAACTGTCCCAAAAATCCCTTATAACAGAAATATTTCATGTAATTTTTTTTATTTCTTTTAATACATATATACTAACTTATTTACAATTTTTATTATACATATATTCAGAAGAAGTGCAACTCTGGACACACAATCATCCTTACACTCTTTTACCCATTACATCAGCTTCAAATAAATGTAGATAACAAATATTATAACATATTAACATCGATAGATTTTCCTATACAGAACAATTTAACATTTCAAAACGTTCCTTTCCACAGCCATGACCCTGGTGGTTGAATGCCACCACGTTTGAAAAAAAACGTTCCTTTGTTTTCCCAGGAATTAATTAATTATCTTAAGATAACCAATAATGCCAATCATGGTATTATTTCTGACACAGTAGAATGAATAGGCATTATGTATCTTAAGATACTGAAACATAACTTGTGAATAAAATAGTAAAAAATATGTCAACACTTTTCTAAATAGCCTCATAATAGAAATAAAAAGATCTGCTAATTTTTTTTTGAGTCTTCGCATCGTTCAAAAAACAATAAAATAATTAGAAACTAGTATTTTTTTAATAACCAGATTCATGCTCTATGACTTTTCTTTTCCGCAAATAAAAAAAAAGAAGAAATTTGCCAAAAACAATCCTTGAAAATATTATTTCTTATTTTATCAAAAAATATACTTGATTCTTTAAGTATTAAATTAAATATAAACTAAATGAGTTTGGCAAGGGATGAGAGGTGAAAATAACATAGAAAATTGATTCTTAAGTGTGTCATTAAACTTTAATTTATTCAGTGAAAAAGTTTTAAATCACTTGTTTCCTGAACATGAACATTAATTAACTATCAATCAATGTTAGCTAAAAACTTCATGGAGATATATTCCTTAATTTTTCTTTAAATAACTCCATTTCAAAAATAACATTGGGGCTAAATTTATATCTCAGTAAAGGCATTAATTTTTATTCCAGTTTTAGTTTTTGTCGTTGATTGAAATCTTTTTTAAAGAAATTTAATTTTTGAAGATTATTCAATTTTATAATATTGTATGCCTGATTAAAGACAAAGCGGATTTTATTAAATATACTTAAGTTAATTTTTTTTATTTGTATAAAATTATTTTTTAAATATATGAGATGNTAGGTCTCTTCTTCCAAAAGAGAAAACTCCGAATTCATTGGCCATTACTTTTACAATACTTTTGCTCTTCAACCGGCTCAGAAATCAATCACAATAGACAGATAAGGGTAAGTTCTTTGATCTTCCTCTTCCCCTATTCTCACCCCTATCGCTTTTGCGCCTTCTGAAGATAAATACACAATATTACACCTACATTATTTCCATAAAAAATATTATATATCATTATTTCTGTCTAGGTCTCTTCTTCCAAAAGAGAAAACTCCGAATTCATTGGCCATTACTTTTACAATACTTTTGCTCTTCAACCGGCTCAGAAATCAATCACAATAGACAGATAAGGGTAAGTTCTTTGATCTTCCTCTTCCCCTATTCTCACCCCTATCGCTTTTGCGCCTTCTGAAGATAAATACACAATATTACACCTACATTATTTCCATAAAAAATATTATATATCATTATTTCTGTCTAGGTCTCTTCTTCCAAAAGAGAAAACTCCGAATTCATTGGCCATTACTTTTACAATACTTTTGTTCTTCAACCGGCTCAGAAATCAATCACAATAGACAGATAAGGGTAAGTTCTTTGATCTTCCCCTACCCCTATGCTCAAAACAGATTACAAAACCCGGCCATTTTTCGAGACTTCCATTTTAATGAGACACTTGAACACTCTAAAGAAGTTTATTAAAATCGAAGCCAGAAAACAATGGCTGAGATTAGCTTTATCATTTGGTAGAGGAACCATCTGTGCTCAGCTTGTTTGATGAAAATCTATTTTAAGATGACACACTTCTAAATAATCTGATGTGAGTAGAAATTACGAGTCGTCAAGGTGCTTCCTTTAATAAAATACAAAAATAAATGAGGCGTGCTAACAGTAAATAAAATAGTCCATAGGGAATATTGGTGTGGGGGTATCAATATTCAACCTACATCTAGAAATTTTTTATATTATTTTTTTGTAGTCACAGAAAGCTACTCTGCTTTACGCCCTGATCACTGGTCATTATAGAGTGATGCTGCGATCGAGAATTTTACGAAAACCTTACGTTTCTCGTCAGCCAGTACTTGAAGGAGGCATAGCGCCGAATAGTATTCTGTGATAGATAGAATATATGTGGGAGTCTCTTTACAAGTATCTTTCGTAGTCACTTCTTCCGATGGGAATTAATTGAGAGATCTCGTAACGTCTTGTGGGGCACTGAGAAGAGGCTCGACTTAGACTGATATTTCCTGTATCTGCACCCTCTTCTTCATGAGGCTTGGTGTGCTGGGGGTTGATGGCCGGAGGATCCCCGACTGGCAGGGCGGGACAGCTTTCGGCGGCGGGGGTGGCTCTGGGATCGAGGGGCTAGAGATGGGCTCGCAGTCGTACATCGGAGGGTAGCCACCCCGAGTAGAGCCCGGAGAGCACTGGGAATAGACAACACAACAATATGAACAATAATATAATGCTAAATATCCAGAATAAATTATTAAATAGATAAATATAATAATAAATAGTTATATATATATAAATGGTACAATATATCCATGTTACTCGGAATTCGGAGGGAATACCAAAAAAAAAAAAAATTAAATTAAANACTAAGCTCCTTCATTTTCTGTAAGTATTTACAATAAAATATTTAAAGAATATCAGAGATTGTATTTTTCCAAAGCAATTTAAAAAAAACGATACAAATCATTAACAATATTCTTTTAAAATATGTACATTTATTACCTTTTTTTGCGCGATGGATAAAACAACAAAAAAGTCTTCATATATCAAAAAATACATTATTCAGAGAATCTTAGGTAATTTTTATAAATGGCATAGCTGGAATCTGTGATGAAATATTTTAAAAGGAGAAAATTATTAACAGGAATTTACCTAATGTTCTAGGTAATTACAATCTGGGAGCTAAGCATACTTTTAAAAGAATTTTAGAAATTAATTTTCAGCTTAAAAATGCTATATGTTAATTACCTAATGAAGACATTAAAGAAAAAAGCTTTATTTAAAGGATTTATTTAATATGTTGCAACAATAAGAAATTCTATATTATTCTTTATATGTATAAATATATTATAATTTATTCAGGTAGGTTTGTATTGTCACATAAAGTACCTATAGAATATTTTTCCGGGCATGACTATATCGAAAAATTTATTTTTGCTGAGCTTTCTTATATACTGTGACGGCTTCTTCAAGTCTGAATGCAGAATGAGTAATTTAGCCCTGAAGAAGCCGTCACAGAATATGTAATAGCCCGGAGAAAAACACCTTTTCGACATTATCATCCCCAAAAGAAGGATATCTGAATTTTTTTTTAAATTGTAAAATAAGTTATTCTAACAGTTCTGAAGCGATGACCATTTCAACCAGGAAAATCTTGACTGAAAATATTTTCACATTTCTCATTTATTTGTCTTTAAAGACTCATCGCTTTCGACAACACAGGTACCATTATGGAAGCACGTTGAAGGATATCACAACATGAAATGGATACTCCTCTTTTGGACACTTCATCAAATGTCAGCATTATACTTCTTTATAGCAAAATATATTTTTATTCTTAAAAAAATAAAGGGAGAGTACTCTCTCTACGATCACCGGTGGGGAGGGGAGAGTAATGGAGTAGCTGATATGTTATCTGATATTACCACAACAAGATACCACTTAAAAAGGATACATTGTTGACACCTAGGCTACTACTACTATACATACATATAAAATACATTTATATATTAGTATATGAGTGTTGGGACTCGTACCGAGACCTGGACTCAGACCTTGAACTCCTGTAGTTCCACTGGGAGCTTCTTCCCGGACCCCGAGGGTTCGCCGCATTCCAAGTCCGCCTCCTCCTTCTTCTTGGGTGCGGCTCTGTCGCGTCTGTCCCGCTGGTGGTAGATACCCGCGAAGATCAGGATGTTCAGCAGCAACAGGAAACACCTAGGGAATCAGGTCATGTCTGAATAATCGTGATAAATGTTAAAGTNTTGCTCTTCAACCGGCTCAGAAATCAATCACAATAGACAGATAAGGGTAAGTTCTTTGATCTTCCTCTTCCCCTATTCTCACCCCTATCGCTTTTGCGCCTTCTGAAGATAAATACACAATATTACACCTACATTATTTCCATAAAAAATATTATATATCATTATTTCTGTCTAGGTCTCTTCTTCCAAAAGAGAAAACTCCGAATTCATTGGCCATTACTTTTACAATACTTTTGCTCTTCAACCGGCTCAGAAATCAATCACAATAGACAGATAAGGGTAAGTTCTTTGATCTTCCTCTTCCCCTATTCTCACCCCTATCGCTTTTGCGCCTTCTGAAGATAAATACACAATATTACACCTACATTATTTCCATAAAAAATATTATATATCATTATTTCTGTCTAGGTCTCTTCTTCCAAAAGAGAAAACTCCGAATTCATTGGCCATTACTTTTACAATACTTTTGCTCTTCAACCGGCTCAGAAATCAATCACAATAGACAGATAAGGGTAAGTTCTTTGATCTTCCTCTTCCCCTATTCTCACCCCTATCGCTTTTGCGCCTTCTGAAGATAAATACACAATATTACACCTACATTATTTCCATAAAAAATATTATATATCATTATTTCTGTCTAGGTCTCTTCTTCCAAAAGAGAAAACTCCGAATTCATTGGCCATTACTTTTACAATACTTTTGCTCTTCAACCGGCTCAGAAATCAATCACAATAGACAGATAAGGGTAAGTTCTTTGATCTTCCTCTTCCCCTATTCTCACCCCTATCGCTTTTGCGCCTTCTGAAGATAAATACACAATATTACACCTACATTATTTCCATAAAAAATATTATATATCATTATTTCTGTCTAGGTCTCTTCTTCCAAAAGAGAAAACTCCGAATTCATTGGCCATTACTTTTACAATACTTTTGTTCTTCAACCGGCTCAGAAATCAATCACAATAGACAGATAAGGGTAAGTTCTTTGATCTTCTTCTTCCCCTATTCTCACCCCTATCGCTTTTGCGCCTTCTGAAGATAAATTCTTTATATCTCATCTGTCTATGGGGTGTATCATTACATCCACAATCCTTCGTCATCTTTATCGATAACGATAACAATCTCCTCCCGAGTTTATTCGAATTCCTAAGAGAACTCTCAAAACAATCTGATCCCTTTGTCAACACCTTTGCCTCCCAAAATATGCCAATTTCTGAAATCATCTATAGAGATTAAAACCGAGATAAAAATATTTATATTTTATTTGAACCCAAAGTAACAATTTTGGAATGATGCAGCTTTGAACTAAGCTCCTTCATTTTCTGTAAGTATTTACAATAAAATATTTAAAGAATATCAGAGATTGTATTTTTCCAAAGCAATTTAAAAAAAACGATACAAATCATTAACAATATTCTTTTAAAATATGTACATTTATTACCTTTTTTTGCGCGATGGATAAAACAACAAAAAAGTCTTCATATATCAAAAAATACATTATTCAGAGAATCTTAGGTAATTTTTATAAATGGCATGGCTGGAATCTGTGATGAAATATTTTAAAAGGAGAAAATTATTAACAGGAATTTACCTAATGTTCTAGGTAATTACAATCTGGGAGCTAAGCATACTTTTAAAAGAATTTTAGAAATTAATTTTCAGCTTAAAAATGCTATATGTTAATTACCTAATGAAGACATTAAAGAAAAAAGCTTTATTTAAAGGATTTATTTAATATGTTGCAACAATAAGAAATTCTATATTATTCTTTATATNAACATATGTAAGCATCAAATTTTTAAAATAAGATTTTACCATTTATCCAAAAAAAAAAACAACAAACAACTTATTGTCTACTTATTTAAATCACACACACATGTATGTATGCATAAATATATCTCTGTATATGCCAGTATATATATATCCATAATTTTAATATTAAATAGATGAAAGTTACCAAGATAAATTATTTTTTATAATGTCATAAAAAAGTTCAGTTCATTCTAATCTTTTTGAATCTAAATAAGAATTTAAATTTTTCAAAATATGTAATAATGTAAATTTAATCATATATAAATGTAAACTTACATAAATTTTAATCACTTTTAATAGGGATATGTAGGATCTAGAATTTAAATATTGTACGTTTATTACATCAAAGGTCAAAAGTTTATTTATCGTAACGAAAGTCAGTATTATTGATCATTAATTTTTTTTTTAAATTTCCTTAAATAAAATATGCATTAAGAGTTTGAGTTGTTATATAATGAAATATATTGGAATATAAATATTTTTAATGTTCCCAAATAAAAAAATGTAATTGATAACGAATTCAGTTATTAAATATTTACTTACAATAAAAACATAATTTAACTCTAAGAAATATGTTTATCAATTAATGAAATCCAAATAGAAAAGTACCAATATCTTACTGTACAGCTTTTTCTCATGAAATCAGTAACTCTTTTTTTCCTTCTTCTTTTTTTAAATCGATTTGGTCTATATTATAATAATCCATTACATCATAATAATAAACCATATATATTTAATTTAAACGATTATTTTATTATTGAGAAGATCAAGACGACTTCATTAGATATCACTTTAGCAGCATTCCTTGGGAGCTATTCTGAGCTATGATGCAACATTTAAAAATTTCGACAAATCTTCACCGACAATTTGAGATGATGAAAATGAGGTCTATTATAAACTGGTGACATACAGGGACCATTTTAAGATAGCTCAAATGCATTTCCTGCTAGAACGGTTGATCTGAGCAGAAAGTATAAGAAGAAAACTTGGTACTCCGTGTTCTTTAGCTCCAGAACATGTGACTTACGTCTGAGATTCCTATCCGCGACGCACGCGGGTCCTTGAGTAGAGCGTCATTTCATATGTTTCAAACAGATATGAAAGTTATGACGAAACCGACTGTTGGATTACATAAAAATGACGTCATTTCAAAATGTGCTATTTGGAAGTCATATCTCGATTTTCTAACTTACTATGGGGGAGAAACAAGAGCAAGTGTCAGGTAACTCAAACGTAGATTTGGAAGGCCCTAACAGTTTCCTCGACTATACTAGGCCTAGAGTAAGACATTTGTCTCAAACGATAAATATTGTTAAGGGCTATATATCAAGATTATATATCCCATTAAAACAGTTATTATTACATTGTATTTTATTCAATAAAAGTCAAAAAGGTCATGAAACCCTAGCCTTCATTTAAAATATTTATAAAACTCTGACGAATATTCTAAGATGATTTTAGTTGGGGTTCGGTCGAGGTAGATCCAAAAAAACACAAATAAAAAAAATGTATTTTTTTAATGAAGGATTATCTGCCAACGTTTCGGCTTACATTGTAAGCCATCTTCAGGGCTGTAATGAAGATGAGAGAGGACGTCTTGTCCCTAGGTTCACATTTCCATGACTAGACATTATGGATTTGTTTTGAGTTATGAAATGGGAAGGGGAGTGGNTTAATTCATTAAAAACTTAAATCAGTAAGATTAATTTTTAATTAATAATCATATAAAACGGTATAAAATAAAAAGTAATCAAATATCTAAAAAAACAAAAATAATGATACAATATGATACAACCTTTTTAGGTGTTTATTTATCACTATATAAACAAACAGATCGTTGCAAAGAAATAGCCAATTCACTTCAAATTCAAAATAGTAGTGCTTTATATTTATAACAGTGCTTATGTAATTAAATTCTGATTATGTATCTATATTGTTATTAAATAGTGTCTTCAGCCATCAAACTGAAACGACCAGGAACAGTGAACGTCTATAAATAAAATATGAATTGTCACAATTATTTTCTTTTTGCCATTGTCACTTCAAAAACAGTAAATAATTCATTGTTTCACTAAAAAAAATAGCCTACTTGTCAACTTTTAGAGTAGACACAGCACTCTAGGTGTCTAAATTTTAAAACCCACAATAAAGTTCTCTCCAGAAGTAAAATGGTTGTTTTTATTCAGAATGTCCTTTCACAAACAACACTTCCATTTTAATATAATAATTCGTTTGGTTTATCTGTATACATTTTACGTTAAAGGCCCAGTATATTCAATAGATAATAGATAAATAAACATATAATAAACATATGTAAGCATCAAATTTTTAAAATAAGATTTTACCATTTATCCAAAAAAAAAAACAACAAACAACTTATTGTCTACTTATTTAAATCACACACACATGTATGTATGCATAAATATATCTCTGTATATGCCAGTATATATATATCCATAATTTTAATATTAAATAGATGAAAGTTACCAAGATAAATTATTTTTTATAATGTCATAAAAAAGTTCAGTTCATTCTAATCTTTGTGAATCTTAATAAGATTTATCATAATTTAACCCCCAGAAATATGTTTTTAAATTAATGAAATCCAAATAGAAAAGTGTCAATATCTTACTGTAAAGCTTTTCTCATGAAATCAGTAACTCTTTTTTTTCTTCTTCTTTTTTTAATCGAGTTGTTCCACATAATAATAAACCATATATATTTATTTTAAACAATAATTTTACTATAGAGAAGTTCAAGATGACTTCATTAGATATCACTTTAGCAGCTTACCTGGGGAGCTATTCCTGAACTATGATACGACATTTAAAAATTTCAACAAATCTTCACCGACAATTTAGATGATAAAAACTTGGTCCATTATAAACTGGTGACATACAGGGACCATTTTAAGACGGTTCAAATGCATTTCCTGCTTGGGCGATTGATCTGAGCAGAAAGTATAAGAAGAAAAATTGGTAGTCCGTCACGTTAAGTTCCAGAACATGTGACTTTCTTCTGAGATTGCTATCCGCGACGCATGCGGGTCTTTGAGTAGAGGTTCATTTCATATGTTTGAAACAGATCTGAATGTTATGACAGAAACAGAGAGTTGGATAACATGAAAATTACATCATTTCAAAATGTGCTATTTGGTAGTCATACCTCGATTTTCTAACTTATTATGGGGGAGAAACAATAGCAAGTGTCAGGTAACTCAAACGTAGATTTGGATAGCATTAACAGTTTCCTCGACTATACTAGGCCTAGAGTAAGACATTTGTCATAAACGATAAATATTGTTAGGGGCTATTTATCAAGATTATATATCCCATTAAAACAGTTGTTATTACATTGTATTTTATTAAATAAAAGTCGAAAAGATCATGAAACCCTACCCTTCATTTAAAATATTTTTAAAACTCTGACGAATATTTTATTGAAATTAAACATAATTTAGTGCAAAACATTAAAATGATTCTTAAAATAGTATGTTTTATTTTAGTATTTAAATATTTTTAAATAAATATTTAGTTTAAAATTTTTATTTGGTATGTCAGGGGTAAGGTTTTTATTGATCAAATTGTAATTAGAAAAATTTCCCAAAATTAAGAGTAACTATTCCTGCAAATCAATGAATCAATTTACATAAAATAATCATCAATCATCCAAAATAATGGATAAAATATTCATCAATCATTTGTTATTCAGAAAATTAAAACATGAGTGAGGGTTCACATATAATTGAAAAATCCTACATAACGGGTTATCTTGTTAAGGGCTACCACTTTTGTCAGAGTTGATAATCATGTAGATAATACCCTCCCAAAAAGTATTACTATTCATGATAACTAAATCGATAATGGATTTTTCTCGATAACTAATAACAAACATGAGATAATACTACATCAAAATGTCAACCTACTGAACAGTTCCTTTGGCTCCATTAGAAGCCATTGACAAGAAGCTCTTACGGCTGAAGGAGTTGTAAGCTTTCAGCTTAAAAGCCAGGAAAACGAGCTTCCGAACTGGTTTTATATTTCAATGAATATGTAAAACGTCTGTAGTGAGCGTAAACAAAATTAAGTCGCTTCAGGAATTGAGCTTCTCATTCAGGACTCCTCAAGGCGTCCAAATAGAGGTATTAACGTTTTTCCTTGTTTGCCCTTTAGTCTGAAACCGTTCGATATAGATAGATCGTCCTGGAGCTAGTGACACCTGAATCATGTAAGGTCGAGTTGCACCTGACCTATGTATCGATTCTCCACACCTGAAGAGGCCGCGGAAAAGATTGGAAATACAATATCTTTAATTTACAAAAAGGTCGAACTAATAAAAGTGCGCAAATTCCGTAGTTTCAGTTTTACTGCTAGCTAATGCCCAAATATTATGACACTTTTTCTTATGTTGCAAGCTCTGACAATTAAAAAAAAACAATCAAAATTTAGATTGTTTTGTAAGCCTATGTAATAATGTTAAAAATACTTCAAAACAATTTAAACAGTATGTCGTCATAAAAGTATGCGTTCACTTTTATAAATTGACATTAAAAAACCAGTATATAATTAATGTATTCCCTGTGAAAGAAGTAGGTCATTTTTTTTAATTGTGTATATACCGCTCACAACATCACGACTAATTTAATTTATTTATTTATCTGGCAGCGTTTTAAGAAATATGAAGTTTACCATAATACGGATAAAATTTAGTTTAAAACTTACAATTTATAACCAAACGAACCTGTTCTTTTCAGCGTTCTCAGACAATATTATTAGAATTACTAGAATTATAGAGTAATAAAATAGAATCATTAGAATTAGAAAAAAAATTTAGAGTCTTTTCTTGTCAAAAATAAGAAATAACAAAGGTTTAAGTAAGGCATATCTACCCGACAGCAATGGTAACGGTGAGAGCGGTGGTGTAACTCTGGTAGTGGCTGCTGGCTAACTTCCTCAGAAGGGAGTTGGAGTTAGTCGCCGGACGAGCTGCTGGTCCTGCTGTTGAGTTCGGCGGGCACTCGGTCGAGGGCAGCCCTTCCAGCTCGGGCCGAGGGCTGGTCGTACTGCTAGTGGAAGTGGGCGCCGCCGTGCTCGTCGTTGTCGGAGGAGGCGTCATCAGCACAGGGCGCTGCAGGCTCTGGGGCCTCACCGATCCTGAAATAGAGTGAAGTCGGTTATCGAATGTCGGTAGGTGAATACTTGCTTTAGCAAACCGCAGACGTCAAGACTGCTCATTGCTTCAATCGAAGTGCAAACTCTGCTGAGAATTTAGCTGATATACTCCCGGCACCTCTTGAGCACTAAGGCATCGGAAGTGCTCAATTGGGGTCGTATAATAAGTGAATGGGTAGGTTGTGGGAAGTATAGGTCACGCTGACCGACAATTGCCCCTTTTACACAATTGTATGTTCCTTGTCTTTACGAGAGTACGAGCATACTTTTCCAAGATGATTGAAGTTTCGAGAAAATTTAGCTTGGAAGTTGGTGGAGAAAATTTTAAGAAACACGGTGAATAACAAATTTCATCCAATTGCTTAGGAACGTAGGAGTTATTCACATAGCATAGTTTCCATGTTGTAAGGAGATAATTCTCCCATAAGTGAGACCATATATGAGCATATTGATGGTCGAGGTTTGATCGGATATGAGTGAAAAATAAATAAATAAATTACAAGAAATGCACAAGAAGCCAGGAAAAATATCTTACTATCTCAGTCGGGAAGTAAGATTTTTTTCTGGCTCCCTGGGTATTTCTTGTAGTTAATTCAGCGTGGGATTACATTCATAATTCATTATTTAAAAATTCGTAAATATAGTTTTTCATAAAAATTAATTGGAATTTACAATTTACGACAAGATTTGGTCAGTGATTTTGTCTCGGGATTTAAATAACTATAACTCAAATAAAAATAAATAAAATTATCAATTGGGAGTTAACTAGCTAGTTGACTGTCGAGCTTAACGAGGAGATTTTAGTCAGGAACTCGGTCTGGTGAGCTGAAGAATTAAAAAATGATTTGTAGACCGAAAGAGATTTTTTTAATTTTTTTTTCAAAGTTTCGGCCTAAATTTCAGGCCTTCATCAGGACAAATGGAGTGATGGGGAGATAGAGACTCCTTCACTACAATAACTTAATCATAGCTGATGAAGGCCTAAAATTTAGGCCAAAATGTTGGCAAAAATAAATAAATAAATTTTAGTCTACAAATCAGTTTTTAATTCTTCGGCNTTAGGTAAAAGATCAATTTGTTTGTGTAATGTAACTGAGGTAAATAATAAACTTCCCCATAAATTATTACATATTTACAATATGACGTCATGTATGCTCTAGTCATTAATGTAATAATTTCTATAATTAGCGATGAAGGTTGCATTAAAACACGTCGAAAAGGGGGTTCTGGTATGAAAAACAAAAACAATAGGGGTGCGCAAATGTGAGTGAGTAAATGTTCTATGGTACACAAAAAAGGTATGTCGTACTTTTTCGACCGGATATTGACTTCTGGGACTGCGCGTCGGTACAGTTTGTCCCAATAGGAAACAGAATTGAAGACACAATAGGTCCAGATTTAGGACCCGAGCCTGCTTGTTGCGCGCACCACTTCACTACAGCTTCAGCAATGTTGCAATGTATCTAAACAGACTTTTTTTAATCCCATTCCATGTAAAGTAAATGATATAACAGATTTCCGGCATAACCTTCTGATTACAGTTGCCTTGTATCGATATATCCAAAGAGAGATAAACCCAGTTTTGATTCCCGTTGTCATAAAAGTTGTGACGTCACTCGCAGTCCACTAGCCTCTTTGTTAATAGTAGTAAATTTAATTAGTAGTTTAACATTTTATTTTATTTTAGTCTTTTTTTTTTATTGCAATAATAATGGTTTAAATAAAGTTTACTTTAATCAATCATTTACTTTTATTCAAGTTGTGAATGAATTTTATTTTCTTAGTAATAGCCTTTTGTTAATTGCATGTTTAAATAAGAGCTTGAGCTGCCAGTAGACTTGTTTCAGTTAAGGATCCAGGATTCGCTCTTCCTGGGTTCCTTTATCTTTTGCTTAGAATTAATGTATTAATTTTCCCTATTTATCGTAGGGTATTATATTATTTTATCCCTTACCTTAGTAAATACAGCAGTGTGGCGCTTAGCTCTCGTTTATTTAGTATGTTTATAGTTCTGAGGAAATCCCAAACCCGCCTTCACTACCTGAGCTTAGGATCTCCTTTATAAAAGCACATCCAGGAAAAAACAGAAATAGATCTCCAAAATGATTATAACCTTTTAAGCCCACAAATCGATAAGAGTTACTGTTATAAGAAGCGCTAGAATTAATTTTTTTTTTCTAATTTACAATTGTGATAAGAGAAATATTGGAAAAAAGGTCACATTTTATTTGCATTATGACTATTTAGGGGTTATTCAATAAAGGGAATATCTAAATTAACATTTGAGTTCCTTTTTTATTATTTCATTAAAACAAAGGGATACATGTTTGTCATTCAACGGAACAATTCAACAATTACACCCTTTGCTCGTATGAAGGGTTAGACACGGAAACATTCTATTCTCACCCTTTCTTGCAAGTCTTTACTTTTGGCTTTGAGTTGTTGTTGTTTTTTTTTCAATTTTTTATTTTAATGTGTAGTATTATTTTTTAAAATCAACATTTTTGTAATTTAAAAGTATTCAAGCTTTCACAATTTCTCGCTTGCAGTGCGGGCACTCACAAAAAGTTGCAGCAGTATTGAAACCAATTAACTTCATTTATTAATGAAAAGACACTTACTGAATCTAAAGAACTAATAAATATAAAGTGTATACAGCAGTGAAGGTAGAATTAGTTTGACAAGTTTAAAATGTTTGAGGTTACATGCCATGATAAAGTCGTCGTTTAATTTATCTAAATGAGAAAAATGATATATTAAAAACTTTAAAATATTTAAATTTATTAATACAGGAAAAAAAATGAGTTTTATCATTTTATGAATCGTTGATAATATTTAGACTACTTTATTATAGCTCTGTTATAATATGATAGGAAAAGCTGAGCCGTTATCAAATATTGACCAAATTTATCTGATTGCTTGGTATATTAGGTTTCTCTACTTGATTTTAATGTAAAACATTTCTCACCATCCCTTCATCCCCTATAAAACTGACTGTTCTCAGCGTATTTGGCTCTCCAAGCGAGTTCCTGTTAGGGGTCCAAGGAGCAGATGATATGTGCCTGTATTTTATCTCAGACTGTCAGCCTGTCCCGGCCACCTGGACGCCAGGCGTAGAACCACAATTTTTCCTACCCCCCATCCCCTCCCTGGAAGATAGCTCAATTTCGCCCCTTCACCCCTGAGCGCCAATTCATTCCAATTTGATTTATACTCGTTCACCCAGATATATGTACGAATTTATTTATCATTCTATTTAATAAGTGGTTGTAGCTCACTACATTCTACACATCAAAAACAATTTTTTTTAAATCTTTTAATTTACAAGTAGAAAGGTTTTAAATTTCAATATAATTGAATTAAAAAAGTTGATGAATGTTTGTTATTTATTATTGAAGGATTCCCCTTTTAAAAAATTTTAATAGAGCATTGTAACTATTGTTGGTACTAGTGATAGTTGGTTCACCGTCGACCTTCATAAGGATGTATTTGTCTTGGATTTGGTCATGGAACTTGAGGGGAAAAAAATTAATTTTTAAACCAAAAAGTTTGTACTGTTGCCAACGTTTCGACTTAAATTTCATAACTTCATCAGGGTGAGGGTAGTGTGATGATAATGACTAGTATGATAACATTAGTTATCTCAGATCATGATACTATTTCCATCCAAGAATACCTGAAATTTATGTCAAAACTTATGCAAGTTCGAAACCTTTGCTTTGTTAAAGTACTTTAATATAATTGAAGGTTTTTAATAGGTTCATGTTTATGAAATGGGTTGGCAAGTATATGGCATGCTCATTTGATCCAGGGGACACGACGTCCCCTCTAGCCTTCATGTAAGCCCTGAAAATAGCTTGCAATGTAAGCTCAAACGTCGCCAGATAATAAAAAATACTTTTTTTTTTTATTAGATCAACCTTGACAGAACCCAATTCAAAAACAATTCTCTACTAATAATCTCCCCGGTCAAAAACTCTCCATTTGAACTTAATATTCCATTTAAATTGTTTCCAGCCATGAATGATGAGTGGCCACTAATGCCTTCTGAATTAACAGACATTGTTTAAACCTGGTGTATTGTTGCGACTCATTAAAGCACGCGTACACGCATCGGGAAGAGTTCAAATGGAGCGGAAACACACAGCCATTAGTCAAAGTGAGGAGACCTCTGGCGAAATGGCGCAAATGAAGGGGGTTGGGTTGGGGGTGGTTGAGTATTTGATTTTCCCGGGGCTTTCAGGGGTGGCTGAATCTGTCGACGTCACGACAGTAATGTTTTAGTCACGGCCGCCCTGTAGAGTCCCGGCCACTCCAATATATTGTGGCGTACTGTCACTTGCCGGCTGTCCAAGCACTGCCTACCCAATCTGCATAGGCTTCCTGTAGCCATTTAATCCTCAGTCACAGATAACCTAAACCGCAACGGACTTGCTTTTATTGTTTCGTCAGAAGGCCTCAGACGGATTCGTTCCACGCCACATTTATTCTCTCAATTAATCCATGGCTATTTAATAAATTTGGGTGATTTATCCTGATCCCTTCTCACGTTGAAATGTTTCTAATACGGATATTTACTACTAATATATGATAAACAAGCTTTATCTCTTTATTATGTGATTCATACAGTGCTTATCAAACAATCAGGTGATAAGGAATATGTGAGGTGTGACCGCCTTTTTAATTTTTCTGAAGTTGTGATTCAACAGAAAATAATTTTATATGACACACTATAATTTATACAATATTCATTTTGTCTGCTAATTATGATTTTAAAGTAAATGTTTTAATCAATTAATGAGAGGGAATAGAATAAAAAACCTATCTGTGCCAGTCAGGACTCGAACCTGGATCTCCTGCTTGCTGGGCCGGTATGTTTCTATTACACCAACGGGAGAGCTAGATAACTTATTAAATTCCCACCACAATAGCGAGAGCCTAACCCACGAGAAAGACGAATACATCGTCTTAAACTCGAAGGAGCTGACATTGTCAAGCTATTTGTCGACTCTCGTCATTTACTTTTTTAAATTTTTCTTTATAAAATTTATTTGGTTGGGATTATTATCCAACTTAAATTTTAAACAATTAATGAGAGAGAATAGAATAAAACGAAAGCATTCCGGCCCGAAACAGGAGATCCAGGTTCGAGTCC
>KZ809415.1:0-14140 GCA_000696205.2 Oncopeltus fasciatus
AGGGGCTATCTACAGGTTGCCACCCCATTTTAAACACCCATGGCTCAGGACAAGCTTCTGTATTATAAATAAAAGATTGACCTGGGCTGGGATTTGAACCCGCGGCATCAGGATTGCGAGCCCCGTACGGATCCCCTGAGCTAGCCTGGTGCCCCAATATATATTCTTTAATAAGTTAATTTGTTAAATTTAAATGAATGAGCAATCTTCTAAAGATGAGATAACCATACATTTATTGTTTATTGTGACTACAGACACAATAAATTTACCGGATTTTAGGGTAAAATATTCTGAGAAAATTATTTAAGAAAAAAAAAAAAAAAAAAAAGTTTCAAATCTTGCAGCAATTCTTTCTAGAAAATATGTACCAGATTCCATGGAGGAGTGTCCCATTCAGGAAGGATAAATGGACTCTCGGGCCATCCTGTTTTTCTACCACATACGTTCAAATGTAAGTTATGAATCCGTCAACATTTTATCAGTCTTAAAGTGTACAAGTTTTTTGATAACTAATATAAAATTCAAAAATATATATAGAGAAAAAAAAACTTGACTTCAGAAATAATGTGACATATCTGCAGTCAAATGACTTCCATCTCGAAAGTTAAAAGATACTGTCGTGATCCGACATTTATTTATGCAGAAAGAATAGTTATTTTGTAAATTATTGAATGTTTTAGTTCAGGAACAACTAATATCTCATCCAAAAGGAACTGAAGAAATTGTTTGCTATAAAGAATTAGAAAGATAGATAATATACAAATTAAAATGGGGATATTCATGAGTTTCCTTTCATTTGGAGACATTTTATCTCGGGATAGAAATCATTTTACGTTATACACAAGGTAAGAAAAGTATACTGTGCCAAGATTTTCCATTTTAATATATTTTGAAGTCCTCAGAGATTAATTTCCAGAAATCATATGGAAAATAATCGCTAGAAAATTTCATTTTATGTCTTTTAGGTTTCATGAATTTTTTTTTTGTTTCTAAAAAAGAACAAAGATGTTACAATTATACATTTTTTATCTTCCACTTAAGCCCCTTTTTCTTATTTGATTTTAACCAATAAACATTTCTTCAAAAATTTGCAAAGAAGAGACTAAATATCAAATTTGATTTCAATAGTTTATAAGTAAGTAGGCCAGCATTTATTTACTCGAGTGTACATTCTTAAATATCTTTCTTAATATGCGTTTACTTGATAACTATTATAAGATTTAAATATTTTAAAATAATATTTTACACATATTTATTGATATGCATTTTCTTCAGAACGCTAATAATAATGAAAATATCAATATTTTAATTTGTATCCCCCTTCCAAACCCTTCCCCCCCCAGCATTCTCCACCAATTTGAACTATTAATAAACCCATGTAAAGGGTTGTAAACAGAAGCTTAAATACAAACTTCAAAAACTTAAAAAATTGGGGTCACTAGATATTTAAAATTTTAAAGAAACCATTTTTTTTTTACTTCTCCAATATAGGATCGATAAAAATCAGTTGGAATTATTCAAAATCTGCTACAAAAAGAACCATATGAAGTTTGATAAAATTTGCCAATGAAGATTTCCAAAAACTCATCAACATGTGATTCTGAAGTACAAGATTTGGGCATGATTCACATTTCCAAAAAAAAAAAAAAAAAAAAAAAAAAAAAAAAAAAAAAAAAAAGNAACTACTCAGACAAAATACGGATTTTATGCAGAAACGTGATTTTGTTTCTGCTTGCGAAACTATTTGCCAAAAATTTGTATTTATTATTGACGCATATAAAACAGATATAAGTATTCACTCTCTTAAAAAAAATTGTTTAAACATAAAAAAAAATTGATAATCGTTTAATGCGAACAACCTTATAATCTACATTTTCTTTATGGCATAGTTTATATTCTACATTCGGAGCCGCGATAGCCATATTCTGGTTTCAATACTCACAGAACACAGTTAGTTTTATTTTTTCTGTTCTTCATGACCCAGAGAATTCCGTGAATAGATTTTTTTGAAAGGTCAACACCAACTCATATATGATGTGCTTTGCCGTAATTAGATACCATTATTTATGAATGGAAAAAAAAATCAGGCAACCAGAACGGTGTGCTGTCAACACACCTTCTCTACTGCGCCCGTGGGGTGGGCGGCGGCGAATAAACACATCCGTTACATGCGGCTCCCTTCTTAACCTCAATTGCGGAACTTATTATTTTTCTTAAATATTAGTCCGTTTATTATGAAAATTATATTTATAGAGAATATTTAAATTTTCTCTATGTAAATAATTAATAGTTTGCAAAATTTGAGAATCTCCTGCATATTGAGCCTTAATAGAAATGAAAAATATGTTGTATTAGAGTTTCCCAAGCCAACACAGAGCAGATATTTTAATCTTTGATCTAGACTTGTCGATATGTGTTGTGACGTCATAATCTTGGCGTACCATCTCTCATATGCTGTTGCTCTTTGGCATGAGTGGTACTTGGAGGAAGTGAACAGCGCGGAACCCACAGCCTTTGTGTTCTTCTGAACAATACTCCTTATAGAGAGAGCTCTAGGCAAGCAGGCCCCACTTTTTTTTTTTGCGAGGCGCATTGAGACGTCTTCGGTACTTCCATTGAGTGAGCCAATCTGTTGATCTCGGCTGACGGAGCGTCCGCCTTCCAATGGAGTTGCCGAAAGAGAGAGAGAGAAAAAAAAAATGAGGCAAAAAAGCTGTCAGGACGTCATAGTAATTGCCGCTGTGACATCTATATTTGCCGAGTGACAGTAACAAGGTTTATTTAGGGACATGATACACTACTACTGAGAAAATTGCATGTGTATGAGTTAATAGAAAATTTCAAAAACGAAAAAAAAAAAAAAATGGGGCGCCAGGCTAGCTCAGGGGATCCGTACGGGTCTCGCAGTCCTGACGCCACGGGTTCAAATCCCGCCCAGGTCAATCTTTTATTTATAAATAGAAGCTTGTCCTGAGCCATGGGTGTGTTTAAAATGGGGTGGCAACCTGTAGATAGCCCCTCCCTCCAATAACCCTAAGTGGTTGCAAGGGAGGCTAACACAGCAAAAAAAAAAAAAAAAAGAAACAAAAAAAAATTTGGAATGTTAACTACTTAACTACATTATATAATTTACTATAAACATAAAAAGACAGCAGATCAAAACATAAGAAAAATTATTTTTAATTTATTTTTATTTCGATGTATTAGTTTCGCGTTCGTAATGACACCACTTCAGGATCGTAAAATTAATTTTTTTTTACTGTACATTATAAAAAAAAAAAAAGTAAGTCTTTAAGTCCAGATATGCTACGTCTTAATTGAGGTTTATCTAGAAATAAAAGGTGTTTACCTGTGATATTGATATTATATTATTATCGATTTTCCTATGATGGATATATTTAAAAAAAAAAAATAAACATAAGTAAATTGTGATGAAACAGAAGTTAATTTTGAATGTTCTAGAAAATTAACTGTAAAATGATAAACAACTAATCTAAAGGCAAAAAGAAGTGAGTTTTATAGCTAGCAGTTAAAGATTCCCTCTTCCCATTATTTCAATGAAGTTTATATAATTACATGCCACTATTGTACGAGGAGAATTAGGAGTATTGACGGTAATTGTAATCTCACCACCAGGGATGGGAAAAAAACAAAAAAAAAAAAAAACACTCCTTTTAACTCCTGAACTCTGATGAAGTGATTTATGTCTCCGAAAGTTAGTAAATAAAGAACACTAAATTTATACAACTGGCGTTTTGTATCCCATCTAGTATATTTAGTATATTCATCTAGTATATTTATAGAAAATGTATATGTGCATTTATATTATATTAGTAATAAATTACATTAGCGTAGGTTTATCTGGTTTTCAGTTTTGATGATATATAAAAATGTCGATCGAAACATTGTAATAAATATTCAAGAGAGCTTTGTTTTCTCTCATACCTTAAGATTGAGATTCAAAAAAAGATCTCTAAGAAATTCGTAGATAAATTTGTCGATCGTCAAGTTTTTGGAAGAGAGGATTGTAAGGAATTTGGTTGAAGAATTAATGAAGTCATGATGTAGACACTGTTGAGCATGAGTCTCTCTCTCCCCATCGCCCTATTTGCTCTGATGAAGGCCTGAAATTCAGGTCGAAACGTTGGCTATAATAAGACCTTTTTGGTCACAAATTAATTAGTTTTTTTATTCTTCCACTACCAAGACCGAACTCCTGATAATCTTCTTATCTCTTCTCTTTATCTATAAAATTATCTCATATGTCTCCTATTCAATTATTATTATCTGTTATCTCAATTATCTACATCAGTTATTACTAATCAAAGTAAAACAAATTTCAATTTGTTTGTACTAAATATCCATGCAATTTTTTTATTAAAGGTAGAAATTGAGGCCATGTGGAAGACTCCGGCTCTAGGATGGTTTTCATCCGAAAACAAAGACTGCCTAGTGTTATTGGTGTTTAAGACATTTTTACTGCGTAAATTAATCGTAAAATGTAATGAATTGTAAAGCTTGCTAAAAATGTAATGATAATGTTGGATATTGACTCCACATGGGCTATTTTTTTGGTGGGGAACTATTCTTATATTAAAAATAAGTGTAGTAATACGATATAGCAATAACTTATTTGATAATATTTTTACGAAAAAAGAAGTTAGCTCCTTTATTTTTAAAATAGGCATTTTATTGTAAATTATTAAATCAATTTATTTTAGACTGAGTTGAAGTGAGGAGAATGAGGTTAAGAAAAAAAATTAATAATATATTTAAATAGCATAGGAAGCTAGAAAATAAAACCTGTTCTCCCACTATTGGGTGGGGGACCCGGGTTCGATTCCCGGCTGAGGTAGAGAGTTTTTTTTCTAACTCCCTGTTTGATTAAAATTAATAATAAAATGTTGGATTACATCACCTCAGTCATCATTATGAGTTAAAATTAATAGTTGTCATCATTTGCTACGGTTCTTATGACTAAAATCTATAGTATTTAGAAGATAAAAAATATATTTATGTTCTATTCTTATTTCGTAACGTATGTTGAAGAATAATTTATGAATTTAGCTTAAAAGGTTGAACGTCTTTGTTTTTTGCTCTTAATTTCTGAACTTCCTTAAACTTTTAGGTTTATTACTTTTGACTTTTATTTACCCCTTTCCCTTGTAAGATAAATCAATCAATCAAAGTTAAAAGTCGATTGAAATATCGAAAATTTTCAAAAGGAGAGTTTTTTTTTTACTGTAGATATTATTATTAGATGAATTTAATTGGGGTTCGGTCAAGGTAGATTAAGAAAAAAAAGTGTATTTAAAAAAAAAAGATTGCCTGCCAATGCAAATGGCATCATTAAATTGTAAGCCATCTTCAGAGCTGTAGAAATACAATGTCATGAAAATACAATAATAATTGACAATAATATTTTACAGAATTACCATAATGTAGAGTGATATCAAAAGTATGAATTGCGAGAATTAATTAATAAATTAATATACTTCTCTTAACTAAAGGCTAACACGAAACACAGGCAGTATATTAAGCTATGATTGAACCTTAATTGGTTGACCGGAAGGTTGGGGAAAGTAAATGTAATTTATAATAATAAGGTGCTTTAAAATAAATTCTAATTAAAAAAAAACTAAAATTAAACTACTTCTTACGCAAATGTATTACACAAATATTCATAAATAATGGACATAGTTGTAAAGAAATAGTTGACGTCACTTAGTGAAATTTTCCTGGCATTCGAAGCTGTATATCACACTGCAGTTGACAGATAATTTCCTCTATGTCGTCTCGTCTATTAATATGTATGGCTTGTTAAGTACTCAATTTGTACGAGATAGCGCAGTGGGGTGGGGCTGATTTAGGCCTTCATGAACGACTCGTTTTGCTGTTGCAACGTCATCAAAAGAAGTCGACGATGTAATCTGTTCTCGACGATGTAATAACGTTCTGAAACGTTGGCAGATAATACTTTATTAAAAAATACATTTTTTTTAAATTAGTGTTTTTTGGATCTACCTTGACCGAACCCCAACTAAAATCATCTAAGAATAGTATCTACGGTCAAAAAAACTCTCCTTTTGAACATGTGTAAAATGTTATTTTATGACACTTACAGTCAATAAACCCCCCCCCCCCCCCAAAAAAAAAAACAACAACAAAAAACAGGAACTTAGTTTCAACAGTTTAGTATAAGCTATTTTTAATTTTTACTTGAACGCAACAAAACTCGCTACACATGTTAAAATATAATATATTAACAACTAAAAGTGCTATTTAATAGATATTTAAATTTATGAATAATGTAATTTAGAGGAACGTTTTTATGTAGTATATTCGTGATGACTTTTTTAAATATAGTTTGCTGGGCTATGTAAATATAGCTTGTCTGAGGATCGACATATACTTTACATAAATATTTATGTATCCGTTTTTTGAGGAAGCAAACATCTGAATAGCTCTGATGAGAGGAGACATAGTTATGATATAACGCTGGCTAAAACATAGTTCCGAAGATATGTTATCGGTCGTTACGTCACGAACTTACCGCGTTAGAAATTATAAAATTCCCCCAGATCACCGGTTAGCAAACAAAATTTATTTTTGAGTCCTCAACTTTCACGGAATATCAATAGACATAATTTTCTTAATATGTTTGTCAAAAAAAAAATATTCAGTATACTCGCATATTCAAGCCAAGAACAAATCCATAAATCCACTGCTCCAAGGGGGGGTAAATCATTTTCTTTCAGCGACCTCTTCGCCATTAATATGCATGGCAGGTTAACTGTCCAATTTATGTGAAATCTTAAAGATGGACCGCTTTCTCGAGGAGTTCTCTCTCACCTCGACTACGTAAGAGTCACCGCGGTGGGAGTAAGGTGGGGGGGGGGTGTCAAATTCATGGCTGGGATGTGTTGGAGTGTGATATGATTTCAAGGAATATACCAAAGAAATCACAGGCGCTGAATCTAAATCGTAACTCAAGAAGTCCTTTGTACAGGAAGAAGGACCTTCTTATGGTCAAATTCCTGCATAATAGATGTATTTCCTATAGACTTAGGTGCCCAATTTAAGACAAAGCAGACTTTATACCCCCCTAAGTAAATCGTAACTCAAGAAGTCCTTTATGCAGGAAGAAGGACCTTCCTAAGGACTAATTCCTGCATAATAGATGTATTTCCTATAGACTTAGGTGCCAAATTTATGACAAAGCCGACTTTTTACCCCCCTAAGTAAATCGTAACTCAAGAAGTCCTTTGTACAGGAAGAAGGACCTTTCTAATGACTAATTCCCGTAAAATAGATGTGTTTTCTATAGACTTAGATGCCCAATTTAAGACAAAGCAGACTTTATATCCCCCTAAGTAAATCGTAACTCTAGAAGTCCTTTGTACAGGAAGAAGGACCTTCCTAAGGACTAATTCCCGCAAAATAGATGCATTTCCTATAGACTTAGGTGCCAAATTTAAGACAAAGCCGACTTTTTACCCCCCTAAGTAAATGACCAGATTATGGGTTGGAAACAATGTCGCCCTCTTCTTAAATTTGTGACGTCATACAACAACCTTAGGTTTGTTTTTTCTTTAATTTTTTTTTCAGCCGTATCCATGTTGTATTAAATAAATTATAGTTACGCCATCAATAGAGCAATGTAAAGACACTATAGATTTCCACAAATTCCTACCTTCTGTGCAAAACATACGTATAATTCGAATTAACTAAAATTTTCTTAAATTGTAAGAGGAAAACCAAAACATTTTTATTTTTCTAAGTTAACCATTCTCCAAATTATGAGATTTATAGAAGACAGTATAATTATAATTTATTCGCTGGTAATTTAATTTCTTTGTCTACACGAAGCCACCCTATTCTAAGTACCCTTGGCAAGGGAGAGTTTTTCTTTTTCGATAATAATTACCCGCTGACACTTGGTCCAATAGTTCTCAGAAGTCTCTCAGATACTATTTAACTTAAACAGTTAATGAGAGGGAATAGAATATAAAAAAAACTATCTTTTTTTCATATTCAATTCCCTCTCAGTAATTGTTTAAAATTTACGTGGGATAAAATACCACAACCAAATAAAATATTTATAAAGAAAAAACTATTATCTTATTTTATTCGAATATATTATAAACATTGTTTATATATTTAAACACTAATATTTCATTAATGGCTTTTGAAAAAATATTTAAATATAAATATGTGCTGTGAGGGTTTACCAGAAAATCAAACATTTAACAGAAGTTTTAATAAATATTGTACTTAATGCTTGGGTTTTAGGAACTCCTTTATGTTTCTTTTCTCCATGAGGATTGAAATATATTAAATTTTGTTAAATATTTTAGTGTTGAGTTTTATCATTTTAAAATTTATATTCTGATGTCAGGTTTATAAAAACTTAACTTCAAGTAACACTCCTATTGGTGCTCATTCTCATCCAAGAACATTATTTATTATTTAAATTTTTCTTACAAATTATAGTATAATATCCGCAAATTGATGCTGGTATAATGTTTATAGACCCACATTAATAATAATGACCTCAATTCCTTAATTTCCTCGAAGTTCTCTAAATCCTGTGTGAAGATTCCATTTTTATAAGTTTTTAGAGGTTGGAGAACAGAATATGGACGGTGATTCTTTAAGAGAACAGCCCATATGGGACTTGAGGTTAGTAGGGGATGATAATAATATGGGATTTAGGGGATAATGCCTACAGTTCTATTGGCTGTAACAAACAGAATCAGAAAAAATAATACCAACGGCCATTGAACCTATAACCTGTGCCACCGAACCCGCTATTAGTGTCCAGGCAAAACATTTTTTTCTGCAACAGTAATAGTATTTTTAAAACGTTTCTTGGTCGTTGCCAAACTTAAGGCAGACGATAATTAAATTATTAAATTTCAATAAATTTTTTCCATAAGTATATTAAATGTTGCATAACATAAATGATTAAGAATTCAAATCTTGCATCTATTCTTTTTCATATTTTTTTTTTCGTAACCTGACCATTATTCGGATTGGGTCTCTCAATAAACTACCCCATTTTTTTTTTTTTTTTTTCATTCGACTACAATAAAAAGATCGTCACGCAGAAGATGCGTAATAAAAGCAATTTTATGCTCAATAAAGATGTATATTAATAAAAGTGAATGACGAAATTTAATTTAAAATCTGGAGATAACAATGAGCAAAAAATTTCTACATTGGTCAGGATGGAAGAGTGGGGTAGCGTAGTTACATTCGTAAATTTCTTCTTTAACATGCGTTTTCTTAAAAAAAATATTATATAAATATATAATATGTACTACATAAATGTTAGAAAATGAAATTTTACACCTTTTATGCACTATAGACCTTTTGTAACACAAAAAAAAACAAAATTTATAATTAAATTGTCATCTCCCTTATAAGCCCCTCCTTTACCTTATCTGATTGCAACCTAAAATGAATCATTTTAAGAGTTTATAATGAAACGCCTAAATGAATAATTTAGTTTCAATATTTTAAAAATGAGAAGTTCCATCCAAAAGTGGAAATTACTTTGTTAAATTTCTTTCTTTTTCGAAATTTTTTTTTTTCAAAAGTAGTATTAGGTTGCGAACGTGAATAACTTGTGTGACCAAATTGGTTTTCTGAATTTAAGTGACTTCAACTTACATCTTTTACAATTTCTTTAAAATTTGCGGTCAGTCATGGTCAATCGTACACACAATTTTAAAGGAATTGTATTACTAGACAAATATGCAAAAACACCAAGTGATATTTATGAACTAAAATGATCGTAGGACATTTGTTTCAAGAGGAATTTATAAAAAAAATGTATACAATTAAAAATAATTAATTTCATAAATAATAATTTTTTGTGGTATTTAATCCCACGTAACTTTTAACAATTTTTAGTGCAAGGGAACAGAATAAAAAAATGTCCCTGGCTTGGACAGTTAGATTTTTTATTATGTTCCCTTACACTAAGAATTGTTAATAATTAATTTCTTTCAGCCAACTTTTCGGTTTGTGATGAAAGGCATCTTCAGGGCTAATAATCTTGACAGGGACTAGCAAAAACAATCTAGCAAGACAAATGGCCTGTTCGACCTGGGAGGGTATTTGTGAATAGGCGTAGATCCACTTCTCCAACTATGGTTTTTCCTCTGTCTGTTTGTGTTAGCTAGAGACAAAACACAACGCCGGTGGTGTTTTATCACGAATTTATACGTCTACGCTCGATGGATATTACAAAAAAAGAAAAAAGAAAAAAAAAAAGTGAATGTGAATATCGTTAATCCCAAGGAAAGGTCAGGGTTCAATGAGAGACAAAACTAACAGAATCATAAATTCCAGAGAATTATTTATTCGGATGGTTTTATTTATTATCAAATATATTTGGCAAAATAGCCTTCGATAGTGACGTTTGCATATAAATTCCTCCATGTGTTCATTGGTTTCAAATTTATAATTCATCATTCGTCTGATTTTCAATTTTTTTTGCAACAATTGAATTGCTGATTCTTAGTTTAATTGTAGGCGAAAGTTTCTGTAATTAATTACAAATTTTAAATGTGATGCAGAATATACTCTTTAAATCAATTTTCAGCGTTTAAGTTTTACTACAAATTATAATAATAAAGCATTTATAATTCTATCAAATATATATATATATATATATATATATGTGTGTGTGTGTGTGTGTGTGTGTTGTGTTAATTTAGCCATGAAATTTTGACACTAACCAAGATTTATTTGAAAGAAAAATAGATTCCTCTGAATTGATCTTTTTCCATCTTTAATTCAATTTTTTTTAAACCTTTATTTACTTATTACATTCTTTTAAAAAACATTTTATAATTTAAATACAATGAGTATTACTTCGGTTCTTCAGGGATCCATCATAGGCCCACTATTGTTATTCTTGGTTATAAATCACCTTTCATCATTTTAGTATCTAAGCAATATTTTCGCTTATGAATGAGATGGCTGTTTTTTTTTAATACAAGAAAAAAGTTAACTGTTAATAAAGACAACACACTCTCTTAGTATCAGGATGGTACACAAAAATATTTTATTAAATACTTCTAAGACATGTGAGTTTTAAAGTAAAAGTTAATGACACTACAAATTTAGATGCTCATTAAAAAAGAAAAAAATTGAGCAGTCAAAAATAATAAGTTTCATGAGTAAATATGGATCGAAATATAAATTTCAAATATCAGATAAATGATGTAAAGGAAGAAAAAAACAAGTATACACGATTGAATCTACAATATGTAGACTACTAAGACATGGATAATCCACATAATTTATATTTATGTAACATAAAATGAGATATTATTAGATGATTGTAGTTGGGGTTCGGTCAAGGTAGATCCAAAAAACACAAATTTAAAAAATGAATTTTTTTAAAGGATTATCTGCCAAAAAATACAATTTTTAAATTTGTGTTTTTGGATCTACCTTGACCGAACCCCAATTAAAATCATCTAATAATAATATCTACGGTCAAAAAAAACTCTTCTTTTGAACATAAAATGAGCTAATTTTAAAATACAAAAACGAGTTGTTAGATTCATGTCTAATTAAAATCCCAAGCCATCATGCATAGATCATTTTCACTGAATTTAAGAACACCGCACACCATACATGTGTACTTTACGGTAAAACATAATTAGAAAGTTTACTCTCAGCTGTACAAAACAACATGATACACACTATCATTAGACTTACCAATAAAGTAGTTTGTTAAAAAATAAAATATTTGACGTCCTTTGTGCGAAAAAGGAATGGAGCTTATTATATTTTTAATTTTAAAATAACTTCTAAAACTTTACAGTTTTTAAATGTTATTAAAGAGAAGCTAATGATTTTTGAGAGGAGGTTACTCAGAAATTCGGTCTTGGGAGCAGATGAATTAAAAAGCAAGTTTTTTTTTTTTTCAGTTTCGGCCTAATTTTCAGGCCATCATCAGGGCAAAGATGATTTTTAAGTTTTAATTAAAGAGACTCCTGCTCTACAGTGACTAAATCATGACTGATTTCATATTGTCTTGTTCATGATAAGAACATACTCATGAAGTCCGAGAGCGACTGGAATGCACTCACTTAACATCTGAATGGTGATATAGCCACAAGGGCACGTACGTAGGGCTCTCTAACCGAGGTCCCTTTGAGCGGTGCAACGCATAAATGAACTGAGCACTCCACGTGTAAGGACCCTTCTCAAGGGTCAACACCACTGTACCCATGACAAGGACCCTTCTTGAGAAGGAAAGGACATCTTGGCCCATTGTCGTCCCTTCTTGTACAGTTCCCTTGCTGGACAGCCCTAACGGAATCTAGACATGCATTTCCAGGGAATTTCAATTGTTTAAGGGAGTGCTAAAGAACATTTTCGATAAGAATGAGAATGTAAATATTTTTCATAAGTTATTTTATCTGAGTTTTATGGAATAGAGCTTTGGCAAAAAAAGGTCTCAAGTGATATTTATAAAAAAATAAATTATTTAAAGAAAACAATAAATAATATATAGTAATGTTCTCAGTCATGAACAGTAGATGCAGGTGGCGACAAGTCCCCTCAACTCCTTCATGACAGTCCTGAAGATGGCTTACAATGAAGCCGAAACGTCGGCAGATATTAAAAAGTACACATTTTTTAAAATTGTATTTTTTGGACCGAACCCCAACAAAAATTTTCTACAGAAAATTAAGAACTCTTCAAGTTATATGTTAGACCCAACTAGAGACTACCAACATATATTAATAAAATATAAAGACCGTTGGACACTGAATTATTTTTCGAGATTTCTTCACCTTTAATCAAAATTAGGTACGTTATAATCTCAAAAACTTCAAACTAAAAAAAAAGAAGAAGTTTATATTGACTATGGAAATATTGTACATTTTTTGGAATAAAATGTTTAATGATTAAGATTTTATATCTGACTCAGATAAAATTCCATTTACATAAATGCCAAGATAATGAACTGTTCTACTATGTAAAACAAAAGTCAATTTCTCTCTCATAATGTTTATATTTGTATGGTTTTAAAAAATAAATAAANCATACACACACACACACATGCTTGTTTTAGCACTCATCATTTTAGAAAAAAATATTGAAATACTCGTAGCTAATATAAGCTTCTTTCGACAAGCAGTTGTAAATGTTATATATATATTTATAGGTAAAATAAGACTGGGTATTAGCTGATAGTCTGACACTATTTTTGTTTTCATGCGAACGGAATTTTTGTAATGTAATACATAAATAAAAACTTATCTATCAATCTAGTGCCTACCATTTTTATAATAGAAAAAAAAAAAACAAGTCTGGTCACTACGCACTTTTAGCACACAAATCGTTGGCTGTTAAAATTTATTAATATAATTTTGAATGAAGGTGCAAAAATGAAAGAATTTTCTAGAAGATGTGCCAAAAGTAAATAAATTGACTTCCTTCAACATAAATCTGCTAAGAAATTTATTTTGTTACAAAAAAAAAAACACACACACACACACACAAAAAAAAACCGGAGTTAATAGAATGATTAATGATAGAATTGTTTAAAGTGGTTAATTTATTATTGAGAACTGTGTTGTTTGTGGAGTACATTGAATTGGGCTTTAACGTTTCTTAATGTGTTTCATGTCTGGGTGGTCGTTCTTCTTCAGGAAGAATAATGTCACATATGCACCCATCAATCTTCTTTTTTTTCGTCGTATGTGCGCCCTTCGGGACGTAAGGTTTTCAATTTATTGACGTAGAATTTAGTGGAAATAGCTCTGAACTCTGAACGCTTTTCTGTTTCTTGGACTTAATGTTATTTAGATCGTTGTTTTCATTTCATTGTTCTCAGTCAAATTTACTATTTGTGTTTAGAATTATTATTTTTATTTTTAAGTAAATATGAGCCAGTAATAATTTTATATTATATTTACAATTGATTTATAAACAAATACTTGAGTTTCAATTATTTATTTAAAGTTGAGTTTTTGGATCTACCTTGACCGAACCCCAACTAAAATCATCTAAGAATAGTATCTACGGTCAAAAAAACTCTCCTTTTGAACATGTGTAAAATGTTATTTTATGACACTTACAGTCAATAACCCCCCCCCCCCCCCCC
>KZ809415.1:17861-49599 GCA_000696205.2 Oncopeltus fasciatus
TAATTATTTATATAAAATTTTACTTTTTCTATAGTTAATTACTTTCAGCGGTATTATTATGTTTATGACCAGTAGTACTATTATTATTTTGTGGTTATTGTTATATTTATATTTACTTTTGTAATATAAAGATGGATAATTTAGCTGTATTTTTTCTTTTTTGGTATATTTCTGCATTAGTCATGATTTAGTTACTGTAGAGCTGGATTCTTTCTTTCTCTGCCCGTCACCCCATTTTTCCTGATGAAGGCCTGAAATTTAGGCCGAAAAAAAAAAAGTTAATAAATAAAAAGACTGAATCCCCGACTAATCTCTCCTCACAAGGTATTGCATGTTGTGCATTGTGCACTAATATAATATAAAACGAATCATAAACAATTTCAGCAGATCTTCAACAATAAATAGGGAGTCCTGTTTTTTTGTTTTTTGCTTACCCTCTTTTATTTTTATATTTTATACAAGTAATAACCACCAATTGGCGAACCGATAGGAGATAATGTAAGAGGTGTCCTTATTATATTAATTATGGGGAGTCCTGTAAAATTCCAGCAGCTTTTAAAGCAATGAATCCATAAATAGTAACTGTCCCTACTTCTGTCTGGAGTGCAATACTATCCTTCAAAGGTCCAGTACCTATCCCCTACCTGTACTTGCTGGTGTGCAATAGTACTTCCTAGGGTTAAAACTTATCTCTGCTTCTCTCTTGAATACAATACCCTCCAAAGGATAGTTACTGTCCCTAACTTCTCTCTCAATAGAGCTGTAAAATCTCCCCCCCCCCCCCACTTTCAAATAATCCTTTGCAGTTGAAAGACGTTTATGATTTTCTTTTTTACTTTATTTTTATCAAATAAAATAAAATTAGTTTTGCGAGGGAATAGAATAAAAAATCTATCTGTCCCAGCCAGGACTAAAACCTGGATCTCCTGCTTTTCGGGCTGGGAGATCCAGGTTCCAGTCCTGGCTGGGACAGATAGATTTTTTATTCTATTCTCTCTCATTAATTGTTTAAAATTTACTTGGGATGATACACCACAACTGAATTAATATTTAAAATTAAATTTGGTTCCCTCATCGATAGGCACTCTCCAAAGAAATTGTCCTTACTTCCCTATAAATTTGTCCTACCTTTTTTGTCAGATTGTTTATCCCGGATATATAAACACATTGAATGTACACATAGATGTATCTATAAGCCTACATACAAGACATATAGACAGCACACAAATATTTGACAAAGCAGGTACGGTGATTGGCTGAACCTGTATTGTCATGTACTCAAATAGGCCTTGACAAACAGACCTGCCCATCGAGAACCAAACCCAAGGAGGTTTCCATTGGGCCCTTAAGATCTTGGAAAACTCAATGTTCAAGTCTCCCCTTATTTTCTCCTAAGGAATATGACACTATGAGCTATGGTGCCTCCTGACCTGTGGTGGCGGTATGTAGAAGGAGCTGGCCAAGGAGAGTATAGGAGGGAATCCCTACAGTCTCCCTCATGCGACCCTTGAAGATATCCCAGGCAGGCCCTTGGACCCTTACTCCCGGAGGGCCACACAAATTAACTGCCCTCTCAGAAAAATGACTGTAACTAATCCCAAAACGAGGCTCTCCCTTTTGACAGCTCATTCCCGTGCCCGCCCACACCCACACGTATGGTTAGGGCTTTGTTTACACGCCTCGAGACAGCTGATCGGAGTCAGGCGTTCGCAACATGGGAGTCAAATAGCATACCCACCTTCTAATCTTATACTCATTATGGACCATCTCATTATTTCTTCACTCACAGACACATTCTTTACTCTGAAGGTTATTTATTAAACTAATAGTATACTCTCTTCCTGTCTTCCTGAAAGATTTTAGAGCCGTAACCAGGTGATAAGGATATATATTATACATAGCAATAACTCTCATGAATGATATTTTAAACTACAGCAATTTTGACTGATTTATATCTATTTATTCCCTAAAGTGCTTGTCTATTTTTTACTTTTTGTAAAACTCGTTACAACCATATTATTATTGACAAAACAATATATATATANATAAATTAATTAAATGACGAGAGTCGACAAAATGTATGACAATGAAAATAAAAAACTATCTGTCCCAGCCAGGAATCGAACCTGGATCTCCTGCTGTCCGGGCCGGTGTACTTTCCAGTTATACTACCAGGACAGTCCTTGTAGTATAACTGGAAAGTACACCGGCCCGGACAGCAGGAGATCCAGGTTCGATTCCTATAGTTTAATGATCAGTTAAAGTATACAAAGATAAGTATTGCAAAATGATTTTATGAGTGTATGAATATATTAATCCTAAAGGTAGCAAATAATAAATGAAATTTATCCTTTCACATAATGGAATATTTTACAAAATAAATCATAAATAATTATAATATTTTTAGTTTACAATAAAAAAAGTTATACACAAAGGGAAATTTACATTTTAAATCTGTATAATCAATATGAACTTATTTCAAATATTTAAATCCATGTTTTCGGGTATCAGGATAGAAAATTTAACAAAATTATATGTAACCATGTTATTATTTCAGTAAATGTGTATTTTGCTGCAAGTTTAATTCAAATTTTGTTTTATTAGGTTAATATTTTATAATTGCAAATGAACGAATATTCATAATCTGGCTAGATTGAAATGAATAAAAGACATGAGAGAAACTGGGGTTATTTATGAGTTCTAAAAATGCCACAAAGACTATCATTGAAGGAAGTCTCAAAATTGCCTGAAGAAATTCATATTTCTTATTTCAGCTCTGATATTTATAAGAAGGATAGTTTGAAGGTTCTTGTCAGATGAAATATTAGTAAAATAGAGTGGAAGCAAATATAAATCTTAAAAGGCGTTTCAAATTGTTTTGACAAATTTCGGTGAGTTATTTCATCATTTAGTTTTATTTTCGAATAAAATAGATTAATATGTTCGAAATTCACCAAGTCACTGATATATAGACAGATGGTTATTTTTCTATTTAAAGAAAGTTAATCATCTAAATCTTAAAAAATTTAGGTACATGGCAAAAGAAATCACAGTTGTTCCTAATTTTTAAGGCAAATGAACTTCATGGGTCATTATTGACCATAAGAAGAAACCCAGAAAATGAGATGAGACATCATCAACAAAGACAGAGAATTGGCTATTATATTATATATGTTATATGCGGAAAACAGATTCTTGATTGAATGAATTATGTATTTATTAACTAAGTAACTAAGTGTAATTACATTTATTTTTGATGTCACTGTCCCGTAAGATCACCAAATTTTTTTTATAAAAACAAGATGCTTGGTATAAAATAATTATAAAATGATAGAAAGAGAAAATTATCCTTTAATCAAAATTAAACCGACAAATAGTCCATCTGATTATCTTCTCTTCCGGTTAATTTATCACTTTCTTTCTTTTGAAAAAAAAACATTTTATATTTCTTTGAGTCCAAGCCAACTTAATTTTTTTACCAGAAAACAGAATCCTTTCCCAAAAGAAAACAAGTTTTATCCTAAATTGAAGTAATTATACATTTGTTGAGGTGAAATTAGTATATAAGCGTTGAATTAAAATATTCAAAAAGATTGAAAGATGAAATATTTAAATATTTATTGAATCAAAAGTCAATGTCTACACCCCGTAGATCTCTGAGGTCTGGATAAGTGCACATAGTACCACACGAGGCGGGTAAATCTCCCTCAGGTCTATAATAGCAAGCGGAATGAAGTGTATATGCATGTATAAATAATTTTACTACTTTTTATATTAGAACTTTTTTAAATATGTATTTCCGTAATATCATTTATACTTGGAACGTGGATCTAAGTAAGAATTGCATTACTGCAAATCTTTTCACTACAGTTTTGCAAAATTAACAAATATTGACATCAGGGGCAGATCAAAAATTCTAAAAATGACTCGACTAACTATATATTTATTACAAAATGAAATTTTCTACGACACTATTTAAAAGTGTTTCTTCAGTGAATTGAATAAATAAATATCTGACACGGATACTTAATAACTATCATAACAATTTTATAATGAATAGCAAAATAACATAAATAACTTTTATATGTATTTATGTGGAAATAATGGCAACAAACATTGATATTTGAATATAAACAATGGAATAGAGCTTTTAAAAGAAATTAAATATTAGCACTTTAAAGGAACTATGTACATAAGCTTAAATGATAGAGGCAATGAGGAAAGGACTACGGACTTAAAGAGAAACAAAAATAATTATCTTGAATGAAGGAATGCTGCAAGGCCCCACGATTGGACTCCTCCTGTTTTCAATTTATATTCATGACCTTGTTCAACGTCTTCATTCAGTCTGTGAACTTTTCTTCAAAGAATGAATCAACTCTTTTTTTTTGAAAATGAAGTGTTTAAAAATAAAATTCCATATACTACAGTAATAAAGTTTGTGTATCTGATAAAAGAATAAGGGGAAGACGTTTTATCAGATAAAAGTGAAAAAGACGAAGAAGCTATTATATTTCAGGAGTTTCATACTTTTTTTTTTTTTAAATGTACCTTAATTTGTTTTCTATTTCAACATATCCGTAATTATGCTTCACCCTAAAAGACTGTGATGGCAGGTTATGACGAAATATACAACTCAGAATTCATCGTGCATGACTAAAATGCTGATGCAGGTACCGTTTCAATAAAAAAGTAGTGGATAAAATCAAACTGTCATTCAGCTTAAGTTTTAACTATTAATTTAATAATAAAATATATTAATATAGAGATTATTTTCCATTGGGCCCTTAANATTGGAATTCCCCTGCCCTGCCCCTCAGTAGATCAGTAGTTTCAAAGGAAAGAGCCTTTATATGTAATTTAGCACAATTACTTTTCACCACCTTTTCAGTGTCCTCCCTTCTCTCATACTTGAAACCAGGAAGAAAGAGACAAGATGGATCCTTCACGTGGAAAGGTTACAGCAGTTCCCCACTCCTAACTTTTATATTATAAATATTTCAAAGCCTTAAATGAATATTATACTCAGGAATTCTCTTAATTAAATGTTTGATGTATTAAAGAAGAATCTGAAGAGGGTCCATTAAAACGTTTTTAATTAACGAAGTTGTGAATGAAGCTAAAGTAAAAAAAAAACCGAAAGAGGTTTCATCAAGTGGAAGAGTATTGTTCTAATTTTACTAAGTATTGTAATATTACAATTTATGACAGTTAATGCTAGGAAGTCAATAATGCAAAAGTAATGTTGCAGCACATTAATATTGAAAAATGTCACATTTGTATGCTACCTATCAATTTAATTGAATATAAGAAATGTATCTATCAATTTCATTGAATATAAACATTGTCCTGAATTTTATGAATTGACTGATGGTAAAGTGCAAGATGGCTGAAATTATGGTAAATACTTTGAGTCATTTTTCTTAAGTAAAGAAATCAAACCATCCGTTTTGGAATAATGATGGAATAATAATGATTATTACATATATTATGGTATATTTTTTGAGTACAATTTTTATTATTCCTTCTGAAATTAAATTCCATGTTTTTTGGGTGTTTTACGAAACCAAGCTGCAACGCAGAAAATAATGCCTATGTGTGTTATTTTAGATGACAAAAATACAAAATTGAAGAAAATGTATACACATACACATGCACGGCCTCAAGTAAATAAGTAATCCAGTGTAGTAAACACTCAGATATCTTTATCTCGCTACCTAGGTAATTACAGCAAATCGAGTTTGGTCTGGATTCTGTTTATCTGTGGGTCTTACTAAAGGTATCACTACAAATTACAATGATTTATGCAGTGTTTTGATTCATTCCAAAATTTTTGAGTTGTTTAAAATAAGCAAATATTGAATCATTTTCTCCTGTTATATAGTTTCAAATTTAATATTTATATGTCGGCTTCAAAATAAATTATGTATTGTACATGTATATATAAGGTAATCTCATTGGTACCACTAAAAATGGCAATATTCACAGATTTCCAATGCAACAAGCCTTAATTATAACTCTTTCAGTATTATTATTTTGTATATATATATATATATATATTTAGAACTAGTTATCATTTCCCTATACCTGCCAAAAGAAAACTTAAAAGACAGAGTCTTAAGAAGGCCACTTTCTAAGATGACTTTGAATAAATGGATAGCAATTTCCTCGAATATCGCGAAGATCTCGTTTTGTAAATTTCCCTCATAAAGCAACTCCACAATGAATTACGGGACAGCCCGCTGTCTTTGTGATGGAGCCGTTGCTGATAGCTTCACCCACTGTCTCAGATCACAAGATATATCCTGATCTTCTCCCACCATCATTCTACTTACCCACTTTTATCACGTTTTATTCCTTAGAAGAAAATTCTCTAAAGATATATTACCTGATATTACATTTTATACAAACGTATGCCCGGTATGCCCAAGTGTCTTGTTGAAACCTTAACTATTTTTAAACAATTAATGAGAGGGAAAGGAATAAAAAATCTATCTATCTATCTATTTTTAACTATTTTTCATTGAACCCAATAATATTAATGTTTTTAATTATATATAAATTTTGTGGTTTATTTTATGAGATTTATGATTTAAGTTCAATTAATTTATAAGGATAGGAGTCTATATGTTGAAATGCCCTTTTTGGTCTGTTTTTATCCGGGAATAAGAGCATGCCTAGTGCTATTGGAGTTTAAAATATTACTTTTCAAGAATTATTTTATTATTATTTAATTATTTTATAGACCAATTGTTATAGCAATTTAATGAAATATTTTTCAAACTTCAGAATACAAGAAAACTCAAAATTTGCAATTTTATCACTAAAAGTTATCGAATTTTAATAATAATTATTATGAAATTTTTGTAATTGTTTAATATAAATAAAAAATGTATTCTCAACATGTTTTATTTGTGATAATTGCAATCAAAGATAGTCTAAACTTGAAAATGTATTAGAAAAAACAGGAAAAGAAAATATATTTAAGAGAGAACTTTGATTTTTTAACCACACATTACAAAAACGAAAATGTGAAATAATATTAAATTCATTCTAAAACTATTAGTCGGAATAATTTCTTTCAATTTTTGTAGAAGAAAAAGTATTATAACCGGCCTTCAAAATAAAAATTCTATTATCCAAAAAAAAAATAGATAATGACAAATTTTTAAATTTGATTTCTACCTACTCGTGCAGTCTGGCTAACTCATAAGGCCCTCTTATTTTTAAAATATTAAAACCAAATTTGGTTCTTTTGATTTCCATTGGAAACCATTGGTCGAATTCATTTCTGATTGAAATTGGATAAGGGAAAGTGTGGTGTTTAGTGGGAAATTAAAATTTCTTAAAACCAAAGCCACTTCATTATTGTTTGAGTTAAGAACAATCTTGAAACACATAAAATGTAATATAATTATATAATTTTCTAACGTTCATGTTATATTATATTTTCAGAAGAAAAATCTATGAAAAAATAAATTTAAGAATGTAACTACAATTGGTGACTGCTCCCACACTAACTTACCGGTCAGACTATTCCAAGCGTTAATTCTTTTACCACAATTTTTATTTCATTTTGGATCCTTATAAAATAAAACAATGTAACCGATAATAATAGTAAACTTAGTCACTCCTCAAAAAAATGTTTATGGCAAATTTAAAAAAATTTGAATTCCCCCTATAACCTAGCTGATTGTATATAAACTTGGTCAAACAAAAAGTCAAATTTTCAAATAGTGAAACTATTGAATTACACCAATAATATTGGAGCTTTCTAACAAGTGAATTTCAAATATTCTTAACCCTCTCAATCTTTCCAGTACAAACCTTAGTCGGCTTATCTTATCACCTTATTGTCTTTACGTCTTGTACTATCAAATTTGTTATAAACTCTTTTCAAATCCATATTTAATTAGAAAATTTGAAGTTTGTTTTCTTTAAGCCGCTCCATTTTTAAAGAATATTTACAAATAGATATTTAGACAAAATAATTTTAAAATATCTTTTAATTGATACAAAGAAAGGTTTTTTTGTTTGTTTTTTTAATTTTTTTTTTTTTTTGGGGGGGGGGGGAGAATGTTACTTTTCATGGCTGAAAACAAACACATCCTGTACGGTCGACTTCGGTCTTGCGTAAAACAAGAATTATTCTCACGCGTCGAACGTTCTTGCTCCACATTGAAGACAGCCCTACAACACAATCCTACGTCATAAATACCAATCGATTAATATTCATCCACCGAGGGCATTAATAATTTTGGAGGCCGCCGCAAATTATTCGCTACCGAGGTGTGGACTTAGGCGTGGTTTTTATCCTCTTTTTAAATATTTCGAATCGATTAACATATGTTTTAGTCGATTCGACGATCGATCAGAATTTCTAAGCCTTCTTGTGTAACAATTTACAAGGCTTTTCATATAAAAAGTGTCTAGCCTCAAACATTCTGATTTGGGATTCGTTTATTAAAATTCCATAAAAAAATATACTAAAGGATAAAATAAGCAATTAAAGATAATTAATTTAAAAGTAAATGATACATAATATTAATTATAAGAATACTGACAATAGACATTATTGTCTATATTTTGAAATGTATATACAAGGTTAAAACTTCATGAATGGATAAGCGATTGAAAAATTAATGTTGTCATGAATGAAGAGTCTTATTCTCAACATGTGAAGATTCCTGAGTTCGGATGATGACATCTAAGATTTAGAAAATCTTTAACATTAACCATGAAAGGAACTACGCAAAGACTAATTTTGAAAAAAAAAAAATTTTGTTACGAAAAATTCTTTAGCATACAGCTCATTTAAAAGTTCTATATATTTTTTACAACCCTTACATGTTTAATTAAACGAAATATTTTGATAGAGCTTCATTGTTCAAACGTTGAGAAGTTAACATACTGTCTTTTTAATAATTATTTTTAAAATTTGGTATTTATGCTTTTTTCTTGCCAATTGTTTGATGAGTTCGTTATTGACTATTTTCTGTTTATGGAGGAGATGAGTTTAGAGGGAGATCTTAATTTTAAGTCTTAATAATGTTTAGTGCAAGGGAACAGAATACAAAATCTAACTGTCCCAGCCAGAACTCGAACCTGGATCTCCTGCTTTCCGGGCCGGTGAATTTTCCACTTATGCTACCGGAACAAGTCTAATAAGTTATTAAATTCCCCGCACTAGTGTCGAGAGTCTAACCATCGAGGCAGAGGAGTATATCGTCTTATGTTCGGAGGAGCTGACATTGTCAAGTTGTTTAAATTACTCTAGTAATTTACTTTTAAATTTTAATTTTAGATATATTTTTTTTTGTGGTAACTAAATTTAATCCCACGTAAATTTTAACACGTGGTTAGACTCTCGACACTAGTGCGGGAAGTTTAATAACTTATCAGACTTATCTCGGTAGCATAAATAGAAAATGCACCGGCTCAGATAGCAGGAGATCCAGGTTCGAGCCCTGGCTGGAACAGTTAGATTTTTTACTCTCTGTTCCCTTGCAATAAAATTGTTAAAATTTACGTGGGATTAAATACCACAAAAAAATTTAAGTCTTAATATTTTTTTAATAATTTTTTTATAATACTAAAAAAATGTGTGTATAGCATAAAAGGAGTATGATGTAATTTTATAACATTTATATAATATAGGATTTATCTAAAGTATTTATTTAGAGAATGATATTTAAGAAAGTAATATTTAGTGTTGGAAGGGATGTCTGAGTTTTAAAATAGAGAAGCACTTTTCGGTTTAATTGCAAAATGTAGTTATTTATTTAAATAAGACGTAGAAGAGTGGGAGGGGTAGAAGAAAATCAAATTTAGAATAACAATAGACTATTTTTTTTTAGTTACAAAAAAGTTTATTAAATTTAATAGGGGAAATATATAATTTTTAATTTTAGTGTCTAATAATAATTTTTGAGCACGCTTATTAAGAAAGATATTTAAGAATGTAACTACTATGGGTGAGTACTTCCTTCCCTGATTTCCTTTTACGCTCATTACTCTCTCTAGCTTCTAATGCATATTATATAAATAGCCGTTTACTGTCATTTATGTTTATCTTATTAATACATAGAAATTTGCCTAGATTACGCAGCGCCTGTGTATAAGACAGTTTTTTTTTGTTTATTTATATTGTAAGCGTATAACAAACGTCGATTTTTTAAAAACTAATAAACAAATTCCAAGATGATCCCAGATGATTTTCACCTGATGTTCTACCTTACAGAAATACCTGATTTCCACGGCCACAGATGGGGTGCGGACAGCTACATCTGCCGGACTTAATACAGGATAAAACAATTTACGCCCTACGATCAGCGGGGAATGTCCCCACCCGAAGATGGTTTCGTACCCGGGTACCGGTTTCTCGTGTAATTAAAAAAAAAAAAAGAAACCAACTGTAGTTCGGTTTTTGCATCCGCCCTTAAAAGGACCTTGTTATTTCTCCTCAATGGCCATAAATAAATCCTTGTTTGCTCATATATGTGCATTTCATTTTATCAATTCAATCCTTTTCCGGCTGATTATATTAGTTTTAAATAACTTTACGCCAATTTAAAGTACAGAAATGACGTAAAAGGAACAGAATAGTACCTAATTAGTTCTACTCATCCCCAAGTGCCTGATTATTCCTTTATTTATTTTTGTCCGTTAACTTTTTAGCATTTGAAAACCATAATTATTCATAAAAACAATACTATTATTATTGAATGGAAATTCAAGGAGTGAAATTGTTTCTTCATTTAAAACCTATGTTGCAATATATGTTTAAATGTATGAATTTATCCATAAATAAATATTTAAACATTACATGTTACATTACATTACATGTTACATATTGAATCAGGTACATTTTGGTTTTTCCAGTTAGAAACACATCCGTTCAAATACTTATTTTTAACTAGAAAAAAAAAAATAAAAACAAAGTAATAAGTAAAGTAGGCCACGAGATTTTAAGTAGATTTTTATTTTAAATTAAAGAAAAAATCTGAATAAAATTAACCCTCTGTTTCGAATAAATTACTTAAAAAAAAAAAAAAATTCCGAATTCCACCTCTTGTTTGTGAGAACAAAGCGCCAGCAGGCAAGTATGAAACTTAAGCAAAACTTTTCAAAAATAATTTTAAATTATGTTTGTTTGTTAAGAATAATAGAGAAGATTTGAAAAATTTTCAAAGAAGGAGAAGTGAAATTTTTTTCAAACATATAAATGAACGTTAAAAATCACATAGTTTGTTTAAAAAGAGATTTTTTTTTTCGTAGATATTACTATTATATGTTTTTTGTTGGAGTTTGGTCAAGTTAAATCCAAAAAATAAAATTTAAAAAAGTCTATTTTTTAAATGATCTGCCAACGTTTCGGCTTACATTGTAATACCCTTACAACCTAAGGAAGGTGTAACGTCGTGTAATTAAGATCCCATTTTCATGACTGATAGTGAAAATGGGATCTTAGTGACACGACGTACTCTCTCGACTTCATGGTAGCCCTGAAGATAGCTTACAATGTAAGCCGAAACGTTGGCAGATCATTTTAAAAATACACATTTTTAAAATGGTATTTTTTGGATCTAACTTGACCGAACCCCAACAAAAACATCGTAGTTTGTTTAGTTCATTAGTATTGTTCTGTCAGATATTGTTCAATTTTTTGATACATCTTCAATGGCGCTCAAGGAATTATTCACACATTTAGTACTGTTTGAATAATTTTCACCCAAAATTTAGACACACAGAGGACGTTAAATGAATGATCCAGACGATAAATAACATAGACCCGTTTTAACCTTGTAATACTCCTCTATTATCCAAAAGAACTTGTCAAAGATGGCCTTTGATAGCACGAGAAGGCGTTACTCGAAGGCGTGAATGCGCTTATATATTCTCGGACGTGTGATTTGCTGGAGTGGATGTCTGTCTGTCTGTCTGTAGGCCAACCACTGCTTCCCATCCCCTCTTATCTATTTATATCTGACAAACAAATTAACTCTCATTGGGCCTAGGCGACTTTACCCTTAGTGGATAGATGTGTATTTATTCATTTTTTAATAATTTATTTAATTAAACGAAGTTATGTAGTATGTGTAAATTGTTTATGAACACATCGCCCTTGCTTTGTGCAGAATACTCCACTTAAATATAATCTTGGAACTAGAATGACCTCCGATAGAATGCCTTACATCACCTCGCTGGAAAAATATGTAATTTATGTATCATTTTCCATAGAAATTTAAATTTCGCAATAAAAGTTCAAATTCTTTTTAGTTAATAATAAACTGTAAACTTGAGACATTTTTCTCATAAAAATTATTTTTAAGTTCAAATCTACCCGTACAGCCACAATTTCCAGCTTTGCTTCAAAGAATCCTGATATATTTCAACAAATGATCGACAGAGTGGAAAATTATTTATTTACCAGACGTTGATGGATTCATCGCTGAAGCAAAGGCATAAAGAGAAGGTTATACCAATATCAATTATATTCTCGTTACGCCGGAATATCCTGTAGTGAAAGCTCGTCCTCTAAAATAAAAAAAAAATATTATTAGGGTAAGGAAAAGTCTTCCAGTGGTCTGCATGGTAGTCTGCGAAGACAAAAAAACGCGGGTTCGAACCCGGTCACTGACCGGGAACATTTTTTTTTTACAATTAATTAATGCTTGGCCGTTCTAAGAAGGGGATTTAATGCCTACTAAGGATCCCCAAAACTAATTGGAACTATATCAGGAAAAGTAAGGATTAACGCAGCAGAACAAGGGTAGCTACACTTCAACCCTCAAAACTCGTCCTTATAAAATTACCACTCACTGCCTACTCATTGGCTGATGGTCGTATTATTTGTATTGCTATCAATAAAATAATTTAAGACAACAAGAGAAAGGGATACATTTTGGGATGGCCTTGTTCACTGACTAAGTGTGTGAATAATGTATAACGAATCTTGGATTTTAAGGTCAAATGTCCAAGGAAATTAAATGTTAAACTATCCACTGATATTATCAAATATTTTCAAATTTAAGAATCGTCCTCAAAATTATAATTAGACAGCTAAGGTTAAATCGATTAAAAAGTAAAATAAGACTTTCATTCCAGCAAATTGACTTCAGTCAATTATAACGAAATATGAAAGCCGCTGATTGGTATCAATAATTACTGCTTATAGTTAAAAAAATATTCGAATTTGAAAGTTTTATAAAAAAAATAAACACATTGTTTTCCTCGGCTTACTCGGTTCTTTAATTTCCTACCAACAGGCAATTTGACCTTTGACATTAGTTGATGACTTCTTCTCCTTCTTGAAAGAAAATGAAGTTTTAATTGTACGTCAGATATTGGATCCTTATGGAAGAAGAAGATTTTAATGTCTGCCAAGCTAAGGAATTGATGCTCAGCTAGTTAGATGCTAGTTGTTTGTGCCTGAACTGATCAATGAATTAAAGTAAATTAGACCTAAAATTTACTTTCCTTTGGGAATATATATGTAATCATTTGTTACTGATATCGTATATATATATATATATATATATATATATATATATATATATATATATATATATATNATATTATATATATATGTTCCAAGAATATTAATTTTACTTATTCCCTAACCGTATGACTGGAAACATCATTCATCTATCGTCATATTGGCTTTCTTCGTGTTAAAGGCTGTTTCCAAATGCAAGGTTGGCCAAGTACAACCTCTTTCTTCAGTGTCAATAAGGCCTCAATTATCCTCGAGTATTCCCTATCATCTTAAAAAAAGAAAAAAAAAAACAAAAAAAAAAAAAACATAACGCTTAAGCTGTGTAATGGAAAAGGGGTGATTAGTTGCACCATGATGCCAACATGAAAATCTTGATTTCCCAATAGTGTTGTAACATAACATAATAACTTCTAATATGTTATATAACATAGCTTCTGGATATACATAATGATGCCAATACTTAGCTATAAATGCTCAACTTTTTATTTCATTTTTTAAATGCTTAGCGCTTTCGAAACCTAATTATTCATCCTTAAGGCAACGTTTCTGATAATTTCGATGTCTTTCATCTCCCCGAAAAGAAAAAGAAATGTTATCTTTTTCACATGTCTCATTTCAGTTACAGCGTGTATTCTGAAACTAATCTTCAAAAATACTAATCCTTAGTATACTAATAGTATTCCTAATTCCATAAACTGACGAGTATAGTCTTATTTTCAGAAACAATTGGAAACTTTTGAAATCTCACTAATTGTTGGGGGGTGGATATTAAAAGAAAGTTAAAATAATAATGAATAACCATTATGTAATCGATAGTACAAATGTTCATGAAAATAAAGTTACAAAACGCAATGAGTTACCTGGAACATTTCACTCAGGAGGCGAGCGCCATAACCACTAGACTTCTGTGTTAAGATTAAATTAAGTAATTCTATCCATTGGCATGCTGAGAATCCTAGTAATTGCAGCGCACTCAGGATGTGAACATCTCTTTGCTCTTGCTAAAAGATGGCAACCACCAGACAGGTCAGAGATTCCCCATTATTCCTTATTATGTAACGCAACCGTACACTTATCATGCTCCAAGTCATTCCTAGTGTCAATTTCCAAAATTATCAACAAATAGACGGTGATTAAAGTCCTTTAAGATGATCATGAACAACGCGATCGGGTTTGATGAGAATTTGGGAGAAATCTATATATATATATATATATATGTGTGTGTGTGTGTGTGTGTGTGTATGTATGTATATAAACATATTTTTTGTATGTGTTCTGTGTGTGAAGGATTGCAGGCGAATCAAGTCCTAAAGGCAAATTGTATTGATAAAGTAAAATTTCTGTATTAAAAATAGTNGTGTATGTATATAACATATGGACTTTAAAACGGCTGGGCCAATTTTGATGAAATTTTCAGGGAATCCTCAGAATATTCAGGCGGGTGACACTGTGAAGTCTGATTTTTGATTTTCGGTCTGCTGGCAAATTTCCAATTTGCCTTAAATACATGTTTTTTTTTTATTGAGCTCATATCTACACCATATGTAAATTATTCTGCGAAAAAACTTTATGATAGGTATTCCATGAATTTTGTTTTTGAAGGCCGTAAATTTCGTTAAAAGCTCTCTTTAAATCGTGTGATAATAGAACACTATTTGCTTAGGGCCAGCAACGGCTAGCAAAACGAAGTTAACCGGGTCCGCTAGTTATAATATATTTTTGGAGGTCTCTTGGGGAAGTTACCATTGGAAAACTTAAAATTTGTATGAAGGGCACAATATATTTGCACGTCATGGCATATAATAATGTCCTTCAAAGGAAGGAACATCAAAAAACTATTACAGCGGTTGTGGTTAAAAAAAATTGTACAGCAATATTTGATGTAGATAACCTATATCTTTGCTGAATTTTGCAGATGTTTTTTCTGAAAATGAATGGGTTCTTGTTCTTCATAGGTTACTGGGAAATGAATATAACTATGCACCTTGGTTACAAGATCCTGTGGGTTCCGAGTGGGTTCGGCTCCCGAAGTGTGAACCCTTTGGAGTCGGTGAGATGAAAGTGAGTCGTGCAGGGGAATGAGTTAATGGGATTGTTGTTCTGAGACAGTTTGACTGACGGCTCTGTTATTATCCTGACTCGCCCTTCGCCATGGGTGTTCTCTCTCGACGCCCTCGACTGGGATACGTCTAACTCCCGTAAGGGGAGAAGGGACCCTTTCATCTCCGTCCGGATATGGTGGGTGACGATGAGCGGAAACCATATTCATCCATGGCCATTTCGCGTGGAATCAAAGCTGAATCTCTGTAGGCGCCGACCGGCATTCCTTGTCTTTCACGGCCAGAAGGAAAGGTCGAAAGGGAGAGAGTGAAGGAGGGTTCCTTCAACCTTCCCTTACTCTTATCGGATATGAAGGATCTACTTCTCTATTTTCTTTTATGTACCGTCTCTTCGGGAACAAAGGATCGTGTGTACAGGTTATTGGTTGTTTTAAACACCCTCGACACAAGGAAGCCTTCCAAAGCGGGATAAAAAAAATCTAAACGAAGCGACTAAAAGGAAGTAGACACACCATCTTGTTATACTAGTGTTCCTCCTCTCTAATTCTCTATATTTTTTTATGACTTTGAAGTTTACAAGGAAATAAATTATGATAAATATTAAACTAATACAAAAGGATGTCGAATGAAGACTAGATCCCACAGCGCAGACTTGTGAGTCAAAAGCAATTTCTATGAAACACACTATGACCCCCCCTCTAATAATTATTTATACTTAATGAAACTACTTTTATTACAGTTATCATTCAAGATTGTTATCACATTTTTAGATTATGAAGAAAAAAAACAAGCTACTTTTCTGTTATGTCCTTCTGCAAATTGTGTTGTGGAATATTTTAGATAACCCTACTTTTGACAAAAGAAGCCACATTATTAGAAAAAAAATACATAAAAGCTCTTTGCATCATGTGGAATCAGCTGTAAGAATATACAGAAAAGATTATTAATGACAACAAATACATTTAATGAAGATTATTGTAAAAGGTAAGGTCGCTAACGTGGAAATTCTGAGAGAAGTGAATCAGTATTCAATATTATCAATACTACATTCTTAAATATATTTTTAAGTATTATCTTTTAGTAAAAATATTATTCAACAAAAACATTAAGAAAATAAATAAATAATATATCATATTATATCATAAAGCAAGTTATAATTATTTCGATTTGGTCTTTCTCAATATTATTTTACCTAATACGTGTTTTTCGTAATCGTAAAAATGTAATAGCATATAATTGTTAAAAAATTACTTTATTATGTTCTATAATTGGTAATGTAATTCAATAACAACAAATGTATTATAAATTATTCAATTTTATAATTTTCCCTCATTCCAATTATTTCAGTAATTACCTAACTCATTGAAAATTTAGAAGGACCTACCTTCTAATTAGATTTTTTTTTTAAATTACGGTCCCTAAATTGAGTAAATAAGTTCAATATTTTTGAATAGTTTTCAACGAAAAATTTTTTGGGGGGTTTCCTATTTAGGATCGAGAAGGAATTGATGAAATTTTGCAAGTTTTTAAACCGACGTCACGATGACATTGTGATTACCTAGGATTTACTAAGTTGTAATCTGCTACTAAAGGCATGTTAGAATGACCGCTAATTATGTAAGATTAGTATATGGTCACTAATAAATATTTAGTACCATAGGGGTAGTACTTATTTATAATTACAATATAACCTTTAATAAATAAACAGAACTATTAAAGGACCAGTAATACATTTGTGCAATTAGTACTCTTTACAGCATGTAATAAAGATCATTGGCTATTATAAGACCAATGGATAGATGTAATAAATTTTGAAGCATATATTTATTTTGGAATGGATTTTAACAATTCTCAAATTTACATGAGTTATTTTACAGAAAGAAAAGTTTTTTTTTTTTTCAGTTACTTTTATAACGTGTATATTAGAAGGCAGATTTTTTAATTTGTTTAATTTTATCTTTCATACAAAGGGGGAGAATTTATCTAGACCTAACCACCCTATTCTAAATGCCTAGGAGGAAGAAATAATTCTATAAATGCCTGTCCAGGGTGGTACTATAATCTTAAACGTCAAGCATGGACCACTTCGTATAGGCCGACGCCCCTCATTACTTATATATTTAGGAATAAGGTTTTTATTTTTTGAGAAGAGATTATTCGACGGATTATTCGGTCTTGGAAGTTTTTATTATCTTTGCCAACGTTTCGGCCTTAATTTTAGGTCTTCATCAGGGCAAATGGTATGATGGGGAGAGATATATTCCTAATCTGCAAGGACTAAGTTATGACAGCTATCTTCTATACAAAGAAATGTGTTTTTTTTTCTTCCTTCAATAAAATAAAGGATTTTGGCCTCAGGGTGTCCTTGTACCGAAAACCAAATATAGAAAACTTGTCTTATATAAGCCACTACCGTACAATCGTCGCCCTCTGTGTTCTACAGGGGATTTAAAGAGATAACAAGATGGGGTGTGGATGAATGACACATCTGACAGTTCCCAACCTGTCCCTGACTAAATTCTGATGGTTTTTACCGTCCTACAGGCTAAGGACAGTAATCAAATTCCTGATATCCCCCCCCCCCCTCCCGCTCCTCATAATACGCGAGAGAAATAAGCACTATTTCCAGCGGCCATCTCCCCTCCAAAGAGGCCTATAATTTTGACGGCCATTAGGGGATCTATCTCCCTGGAGGGATCTCGAGGCTTGAGGACGGCGTACAAACGGTGCCCAAACAGGACGTCCTTGGCCAAATGTTTCTTGTTTACCAAGAGTAGTACTCCTGGCTGCAGGGGGCACATTCCTCACGGACTTTCTCTGTCGGCCTTCGCGAAAGACAGGTACTCCTCCAGGACACTTCCCAGCCTCGACTACCGGCAGTCCATCGAGTATCAGAGGACTTCCCTCCTCGGAGTCGACTTCTTCGCGTTGGAACGATGGCACGTGTCGTTATTTCTCGTAATTCCCTGAGCGATCCTACATACGAAAGGTTTTCCGACAAAAAAACATGTGGTGATTAGGATTTGGATTGGGATCGGGTTATAGTGCGATCAACGTCATGGTTATTACGCCCTGACTGTTGGGTTAATTATGTTTTTTCATATATGCCTGTTTCTCTTAAAATGCACATAAGTTTGCCTACATTGGATTCATAGTTTGCCAGGAATGCCGACATTTGTCTTGAGTTTTGTGGTGATTTCGTGGCGAAGATGAAATTTAAAAAAAATTCAGTATTTTATTTTTCAATTAAAAGAGCAGATACCCACAAAATGGAGCGCTAATGACCATCAGCAGTCGATGCGCAATGTATATAATTAAAAAAAACCCCGCAAAATGAGGCCTTAATAAAGCAATCATTTATCGTGATTTTGTGACGAAAAAAAAAATTGTATTTTTATTTTCAATTAATTGAGCAGATATCCCCAAAATGAGACCAACAATTACTTTAAATGCATGATATATTTATGAAAAAGATCTACTAGTTTTATTTATTTATTGAGGACAATATTTCGCACATATAAATATATATAGTTTGGCGTAAATGTTTGAATAAGTGTAATTATATAAAAAAATTGTATGTAATGCATTTATTTTACGTTGGTAAAATAAAGTCAGTTGACCGTCAAACTTTAAGAGGAAAGATTGCTTGAAATTTGAATAAATAAAAACTAATTTGGCAAAAAAAAAATAGAGTTTTTATAATTAGCAAAATATAGGCCTAAATTCAGGCCTTCTTCAGCGTAAGAAGAAGAATGGATATATTAGAATAACTGAATCATATCAGTCATGATTCCCTTATCCTAAATTTATTTGATAAAACGTTTTTCAAACCACTGCACATATTGAGTGAATATTTATTTTCTATAGTATTTTTATGCAAAATAAATTATTGTTTAACCAATTAATGAGAGGGAATAGAATAAATAAAAAATCTATCTGTCCCAGCAAGGACTCGAACCTGGATCTCCTGCTTGCCGGGCCGGAATGTTTCCTTTACACCACCGGGACGAGCTAGATCACTTATTAAATTAAATCTCGGAGCTTTAGACTCTGGATACTAGTACTGGGAATTTAATGAGATATCTAGTGCGTCCTGGTAGCATAATTGGTAAATGCAACGGCCCGGAAAGCAGGAGATCCAGGATCAAGTACTGGCTGGGACAGAAAGATTTTTTTATTCTATACCCTCGCATTAATTGTTTAAAATTTACATGGGATAGTAAACCACATCCAAATAAATATTTATTATTTTTTAACATTTATTTTTTCTTTTTTTAAATTCTTTTAGAAAAAGACATATTTAGCAAGGTATTTTTGAATGTAACTAGGAATATTTACAGTCCTTCCCTATTCTTTCAAAGTCGATAATAAGTTTTTTTGTTTTTTTTTTACTTTTACTGTAATTACACGTCGATTGTGGGAGACATTAAATAAGTCATTACCTCACATGCCTTTCAGTCTCTAAAGGTACAGGAGAAATTTCTCCATATTTCTCAAGGGCTTTTAACATTCGTACATTGACGAGGTCTGAAGGATCCATCTGTCCACTGGGAGACTCTGTTACTCTCGCCTGAGGATTGCAGAGGGCATTAATTATCAGAATCAGGGCATATGGAAATACCCCCCCCCCCCATCAGGGATAGTTCCCTACTCTTCAGTTCCGTGCATAATGTATTCCTGCGCAAGAAACAGGTTCATCAGGATCTGTACGTTGGGACACAACGTAGCCATGGCGACAAATATTACGGTAAATAAAAATGTCCAAACATAGCATTAGTAAGAATAATTTACGTTATCAGTAATGACAGTAGCACATATAACTTAACATAAATAATAATCACTTTACAGCTAAACTTATAACTTAATAGTAAACTCTGTTTAGTTAAATTTTCTGAGTCTGTACTTTATATCAAAGATAAGGAAAGAAAAAAAAAATTAACATAGAATTTTGAGCGTTATTTTTTTTTAAATCTCACTTAAAAATATCCCCCCAAAAAAAGTTGTTAATTTTTATTTAATATTAATTTTGTGGTTGAGACTTTGAGAGCTAGAAGAGAAGCGTTTATCAAGCCTAATTAATTTTTTAATTGTATGAGAATGTGAAAACACTACGGAACATAAATGTTAGAGAATTTAATTTCCTACCGAATACTAAATATATCTCACAACACTGAAAATAACTTAAATATTGAAAAATATTTATGCTTTATCTCATTTTTCTCGGATATCAGCCCAAAACAAATACGGCCAATGGTATACAAAATGTATCGCAATTTATAAATAGTAAAAAATATGCGGAATAAAAAAATCAGACCCACAACAGTGGCCCTAGGGGGAAATACATGTTAAGGATGTATTTCTCGACCTTCGACACATTCGATAAGGCGTAGAATAATAACTGATGATGGCTTGGTGTTCCTTAGGCGTACACCAGCAATACTCTGGTTCATTAAAAACAGAAGCACAGGAAGAAGAAAAAAATTACAGCATGCTGTGAGCATTAAAACTGTGACCTTTGGATCTGGTACCTTAACCAACAGATGACCGTGCTCGTCCAAATTCCGAATATGATTTTCTTATTTTAGAAATAAATTTTCTTACATTCATCTGTAGATATCTTCCTTATATATATATATATATATATGTGTGTGTGTGTGTGTGTGTGTGTATGTATGTATATAAACATATTTTTTGTATGTGTTCTGTGTGTGAAGGATTGCAGGCGAATCAAGTCCTAAAGGCAAATTGTATTGATAAAGTAAAATTTCTGTATTAAAAATAGTGCCCTACTTCATGTGGACAGAATATAATTGTATGAACACTCTCTTGATAAACTTGTTAATGAGATTGATTAATTTGTTTATAGGGCGTTTTTTTTTTTTTTTAGTACGAGGATGCAATATATTGAATGGCAAGAAGGGCTGAGCTTTGGACATTGAAAAATTTGTTCTTGCTATGAAGAAACAAGTCTTCACCTATTCTTTTAATGGATAACTGGCAACGAGAGACAAGGAAGAGTGGAGTATGAGGACATATGAAGAAGAAAAAATCTAATTAAAGAGAAAGAATGGAATTTTTTTCTTAACAACTGCTGAGATATTCCAGAATTTTAATTAATGTTATATATGTATATGGTTTCCTTTAATTATTGAATGAAAGAAGAGGTGAAATTTTAGGGCCGGATATATGTAAATTAGAATGGAGAAAATAAAAATAAAAATAGACTAAAAAATTCAAAGAAGTGGATGTTTGTCCGAAGAAAGACAGGGTCGAGGAAGGCAGGGGCCTCAGATCTGTAGGAGCCGATGGCTCCCGTCTGCATGTTATCGATAAGATATCCTCCCTATCGTAGTTGTAGATCCCCCCGGTAGATAACTCCACTTACGCAAGCTCTGCCATCAGTCCGGAACACGAGGCGCCATCAGCTGAGAGGGTTTTCCTCCCACTGAGGAAGACATCTTCATCTGAAGGGGTGGGGCTGTACGCAGGAGCCGGTAGCAGTAAGCTTATCCATTTCCAAAATTAAATAGTGACATGGTGAAGTGTGAGGAAAAAAGTACACGTACTTTCGAGAAATGACTGAAAAACATAAATCTAAGTGAAGAAATGCATCGATGGAGAGTCGAAGATATTATTAATGTACTGTCATGGTGTCAAAGTGACTTGCTTGACCTCCCCAAAGAAACTACTAAAAATAGCCAGTGGCACAGGATTGGATGATAAGGAATAGATCCTTTACCAAATTACACTCTAAATGATTTAGTGACAGGACGTCTTCTCTCGTCTTCATGATAGACAGCCCTGAAGATGGCTTACAATGTAAGCCGAAATGTTGGCAGATAATCTTTTTAAAAAATACACTTTTTATTAAATTTGTATTTTTTTTTATCTTTCTTGACCGAACCCAAACTGAAATCATCTAATAATAATATCTAAGGTCAAAAAACTCTCCTTTTGTTTTAAATATTATTAATTTTCCCGCATTATTGTTATTAAATTTTTTAGGAATGATGCCTGATTACAGCTGAGAATTTACAGGAATTGGAGATGAAAGTAGAAAGGAAAAATTCTGTAAAAATAAAATTTTTGGTTATCCTTAACTGAAGGTACTATTTTCACAGGACTAGAAAAGATTCCTGTCTAGCGCCCTAACCGATTGACTAACTTTCACTCCCCATGACTGAACAGTTTTTTATTAATTCTTTCTCTCGTGACTCTTTTTATTTTCTAAAATCTCACTAACAGTTAATAATAAATTATACAATTCCCACGGCCAAATATTTTCTTGAAAAGGGAGCCGTTTACTCGAGGAACAGATCAGAGGGCCGGTGAACTCAAATCAGCCACGGCGGGAACGATTCGTGAACAAGATACTGATTTGAGGAACGATTTATCACTCATTGTTCGGGGTGCGGACATCCTCGGGTTCGCCCAGACGGTGCCACATCGCCGTTGGCTTTAATTCCGGAGTCGTTGACAAGGCGGCAGTGACCACAACAGATTTACAGCTTATTGTACGTCTTCGCCCATCTGCATTTTTATAGCGGCTGAACTTCTCCTTTTTCTCGCCGGCGGAGACAGACCAATTCGCCAGAGCCGTGTCGGCTACGATGCTGTCTTATTTATGTATCATTGTACGACGGGAGCCAGGAAGCAATGGCTAGTGATGAGCCCTCATCGCCGGCCAGCCTGTTCAATCAGAGTTATATTTATACAAATTGGAAGATGTTCGTGTCGCCTCGCTCTCGTTAGCGCCCTGCAACACATCACCTCCGACATCGGCATTCAACCACACTCTCCATTCCATACCGACTCCTTACTCCTAGCTACTGCCTCCGTCATTCCACCCCTCCACTACTCTCCTTTCCCACTCTTCTTCATTTAGTATACCATTTGCCTATTCTTCCGTTCTATTCTTTCTTCTCTCCANAATAGCTAACTTAAAGTTGATAATTATCTTTAAAAAAAAAAAAAAAAAGAAAATACCTGCACAACATTTAATTCATATTGTGGTTATCTAAAATATGAAATGTAATTTTTGTGTGTTTTAAAATTGAAAAACTTACTTCAGGTTGAATTAACTTTATTATATTAAAAATTTTTCATGAAATACAAATATATTGAACATAAATATTTTTTACTAAAGTAAAGTATCATTGAAGCATTACCTATTTTTCCCAAATCAAGTCATAGATAAGTGATGCTTGTACTCATATTTACGTTCCTTAATATTTATCTTAATACTCATTCTTGTAAAATACTAAAAAATAAAAAGATATATTAAAATATTTGTCAAAAGTGTTCACTTTACCAATGTAAATGGCTTGATTTTTTAAGAAGGAAATCAGCTAAAATCATGTGGCCATATGGAAATCCACGTGAAAATCAGCCTATAAAGTGCATAAATAATAACTGAAATGACTTGAAAATAAGTAATTAATTAAAAATTGAAGGTTTAACTCATGATAAGAATATTTACGGTTAAGTAATAACTCTCCACTCCTCTCCTTTCCCACTCTTCCCCATTCAGTATACCATTTGCCTATTCTTCCGTTCTATTCTTTCTTCTCTCCATTCCATATCTTACTCCTTATTTCTCTTGCTCTCCTTTATTGATCCTTCTACTTTCACTACCGCCATATATACTTTCCATCCACCATACATAATATCTAACATTCATACTTTTCCCCCTTTTCTCAACTCTTCTTCTCTTCATCATTACATAAGCAATCTCAACTCTTACACATAATATATTTGTAATATATTTATTTCATTAGTTTGATTGTCTAGATTGCCTCAAGAAATTTATTACCCCTTTTCATACACTACTCCTTTTGGACCGATTCTCCTAGCATCTGTATACCTTTATTTTCTTAGGTAACGTAAAAAAAAAAAGTTATAATGAACATTCCATGTTAAAAGATAGAGAAAAGATATTTAAATGTGATACAAACTTATTGAGTTTATAAAATTTATTCAACCCTTAATCAGACTAAATTTGAAAGTAACACCCCATCGAGTTGTGGTTCTCGACTTAGGCATCAGTTATGTTGATTAAATCATTAATCATGAAATTCGCTTAGCAAATATAAGACAAGGTAGAGTGTTGAGTTGGCGTCCTCTCTATCCCTATCATCTAAATTAATTTAATTTATTTGGTTTTGGGAATGGAACATGTTTCATAAATTATTTGTCCGGCAGATATTGTACAAATTAATTTTTTTTTTTTAAATATAAATATTATATGGCATTTTAAATATAAAAATGATGTACGGAATGATTGGTTACTTTGCAATTAAGGACAATNCAAGAGTCAAACCTAAACATAAAAACGAAATAAACATAAACATCGAACAATATCTGATAACAAATATGTATAGTCAAATTAAACGTATATCATAACATAAATAATAAATAAAATGTGGCACACAAAACACAAGGAAACTATAATAGCTAGCTAAAAATAAGCAACAAATTAAAACAGTAAAACTTTGGTAGAACAGGAGATGTAGGATGGCTGTTTTTCTTTTGAGTAAGAACATACTACTTAAAGCAATTTATTAAAAGATAAAGATAACTTTAATAAATTTATTGCTATACAATTATGCAATAGATATTGGTTAATGGAATTTTAGTAGAGCATGTGTTACAATCAATATGGCTCTAGCCAAAATAGTAATCAGCCTTTGGGAAAATCAAGAGGCTTTTAAACACACAGGAATATTTATTTTGTACTGACAAGGTTTTGATTAACATTTCAAGTTATACTCAGGGCCAAATAACAATCAGATTTGGGTGTAATAAGAACAAGGATTAAACATTTAAAAAAAAAAACTAATATTGGGATTATGTAAGATATATTTAGCTTATATCATTTTACACACACACACACACACACATATATATAATTTATATTTGATTAATATATCATATTCATTTAATATTATACTATAATATTATTGCATTAAAAGATCCATGAAAATCTGTTGAAATTTTTCGAAAGTCACCTACTGCTCTGTGCCAAGGTACATTTCTTGATTGGACTGGAGGGAAGCAGTTGTTAAGAGATAATATGTCCTGTGAAAAACAAACAGTAAAACGATGTCGAATCCTCCATTAAGTTAGCGAATTTCGATTTTGCAGATAAACATTTTCTTATCTGTTCTCCATTTCTCACATTTCGAGCTGATAGTAGAGTGGAAAAGGAGGTTCGATTCACACCTATTTATCACGATGGAGCCTTGGTCAATGGGATTTAATCAAAAAATATTTACTACAGAAATCGATAACAGTAAAATTAATATTTTGTTTAATAATTAGTAATGAAACGTTGGCTCCTAAAAAATATTTTATTTTTGGAATGTAACTTATTTAATCTGATGCCTGAAAAGTGACTGCCAACAACATATCTTGAAGATACTTTCTCTACCAAAGACAGCTGAAAAAACTCGTTAAAAAAAAAAAAAACGTTTAAAATGTCTCTGGACCGAAGAAATTAAAAGTGCCTATAGACATGGCTACTGAGTAATTCTTCATAACACCAAGTTATTAGAATAAGAAGGGAAGACTTTCGAAAAGTAATAGTAATGACCTCTACCCCACAGTAGATTCAGGTCTGTATCTCTAAGCAGAAAGAAATTGAGTAGACATTTCTATTAAAATTGAACGAGTCATTATGAGACTTAATTTCACACATGAAAGACAAATTATCCTGCTTATATAAAGCAAAAGTGATAAATGAGAACTGAAGAAATAAGAAAATTGTATAACATTTATAGAAATGAAATACTGACAGTGAATCAATTATATATTTAAATGAACTAAGGAATTTTCTTAAGTGATTTTTTTTTTAATTTTATGTAATTTTGAATAATTTTATTTTCAAAATTTTTTCCTGGCAGTTCTTTTACAAGAAAAATTAATCATTTTATATTTCTGCAAAAGCCTTAACCAAATATCAACTATAATTTTATGCATCATTGTTACATGATTACAATGAGTATTTAAAAACATTTGTTCCTCAGAAATTTTAGAAAATAATAATGATAATTTCTATCATTTATTTCAAATGTGATAAAATAATTATTCCAGTCAAAATATTTCTGATAGAAAAATGACTAAGTTGCCAATTGTAATTTATGTAAATTTATTAACATTGGCACTAATTTTTAAAATATACATAAAACTTTCAAGTTAATTGAAATACTATAATTACAAAAGTAATCTTATTATCATCAGTAACAGTAAAAATAGAAGATATTTGGAAACATGCTAAATGTAAATAAGTAATGCTTAGGTAATAGTGCATATTTGCAAAAAAGAATGATAATAGAATTTTATATACCTTTGTATATATATAACTATATGCATACATATATATTTTAGTTTATTTGATTAGGATGGTGAAGTAATAAAAAATAATGAAAATCCATTTATGAGTTAACATTTTTCTAGAAATATTTTTTTTAATTTTCCTACTAAACTTAAGTGGTAACCTATATTAATAGGTTAATATATTGTTAATATATAAATAAACAAGGTCCTTTTCTCGTATCGAGTAGACCTTTACTTATATTTATTATTCCCATATNTATCTGCCAACTTTTCGACTTACACTGTAAGCTATCTTCTTGGGATCCATGACTGGGTCGTGAAAATGGAATCTTGGTGACACAACGTCCCCTCTTGCCATCATGATAGCCCTGAAGATGGCTTACAATATAAGCCGAAACGTTGGCAGATAATTTGAAAAATGCATATTTTTAAAATTTGTATTTTTTTTTTTTTTGGATCTACCTTGACCGAACCGCAACAAAAAACATCTAATAAAAATAATATAAATTTCAATAATTAGATTTTCTTTTGTTTTTATATTTGTCATATATTTTTCTCTTACTCACTACAAACGGTAGAGGGCCATATCATTTTGAAAGTTAAATATATGTCCCTATACTATATTGATTACATTTATTTAACAAGAGCTGCTTAAGCTAAATGAGTTTCTAAATATCATTGTTATACCATATTTTTACCCAAAATTTGAAATTCAGTTAAACTTCACTCTAAATTAGAAATTTTTTTAAAGAAGAGTTATATAAATCATAAAATATTTATTTCAATATTAAGTACCAAAATTAATTGAATTTATGAAATAATTAATGTTGGACATTTTGATAAACCGTCAAACTACATGAGGAGGGATTGGTCAGGGATTCAGTCTTAGAATTTGAAGAAATAAAAATAATTAGTAAATAAAAAAAGCTACAGTCATCATTACCAAAGTTTTGGCAACAAAAGACTGGGATTTATATTATATATTAGTGTGTGTATATATATATATATACACACACACACAATGAAAATGTAGCTCTCAATCGAGCGTTCAACATTTCATCGAGGAATGCCCATATTACACTAATCTATTTACATGCAAAAACCTCCCTAGACAACTGTCGGCATCCCTGGCAAACCATGAATCCAATGTAGCCAAACTTATGTGCATTTTAAGAGAAACAGACATATATGAAAGAATTTAATCAACCCAACAGTCAGGGCGTAATAACCATGATGTTGATCGCTCTATAACCTGATCATAATCCTAATCCTATACAATGAAAACTTTGTGTTTATAATATCTTCTTAATTTTACTCTGTTTTCTTGAATCTCAAAAGCCATTATTCTACATAAATTAAATGTCTGAGATTTCTAAGAAAACGTCTGCAAATAATAATGAGAACCACAACATCCTCACACACACACACACACACACACACACACACACACACACACACACACACACACNTAAATTTTTAATTATGTAAAATGAAAAATCTGTAAAATTCTGAGGAATACAGAAAATAAATTTGACAGGTAATTATGACAGAAAATGTAAACGGAGCTAAACAAGCTAATTAAATGAACACTTTTCTTAGTTAATGAGTTAAATTAGTTATATTTATAAATAGTGCCATTAAATCAACAAGTTGAAAATATTAAATTAATCATACCTCAAAAGGAATTTATGACATCATAGATTCAGGGTTCACTTTTTAAATAGTTTGATTGCAACATTGAAATTAATGGACGCACAAATTCCTCAAGTCAAAACCAGTTTGAAAATATTATCAAGATATATTTCTTACATTTTGTCTTGGAACTTGATATCCCCGACAAAAAGAGACAAAATGGATATTTAGTTCCTACGAAAGTATTTTTATTTGATATAAATGAGTCATTTTATTTTTATTAATTCGCCAAATTTATAATTTAAGAAGGGATTATTCGGAATTAAGAATGTATTTAATATCCGACGGGTATATTATGCGTTTTAGTGGCTTACCTTGAAGATAAACTCTTCAGTTCCTATATTTCATTCAAACATATTCAGATTTCTAATTATTGTCCCCAATTATTCCCATATTAGCCGATTTACACATTTTAAAAAAATTGTTTTTTATGTATTTTGTATTTGGTTCAAGTGCATTTGAGAAGATTGATAACAGCCTTTTTATTTTCATTTCTCAGCAGAATAAATTTCAGGGAATTTCTCAGCTCAACTGTATAATATTACAACTTAGCGGTATCGATCATTTTTAACAAAAAAATAATCGATTCAGTGATAAATAGCTCTGGAAGCTTTGGCGGTTCGACCATTAGAAATTCAAATTGTTTTGCGGAAGCAGGGCCTTGTTTCGCTCGCTCTCACTATTCCAACGAGGTTTTAAGTGTAAACCCCATACATGGAATCAAGAACCGCCCCTTGAAGTATGAAACGCCCGAGTTGCTAATAGGGGTGGACGAGAAATAGATTATGCATGCTTTCAAAAATACATGAATTTTTAAAAGGGGAAATACAAAATGATTTTGATATTTTTTAAAATTTCTAGTCAAACAGTTATATGTTAGATGATGTTATAATAAATCCAACATATTTTTATTCTAATTTTACGTTTATATATATATATATGTGTGTGTGTGTGTGTGTGTGTGTATGTATGTATATAAACATATTTTTTGTATGTGTTCTGTGTGTGAAGGATTGCAGGCGAATCAAGTCCTAAAGGCAAATTGTATTGATAAAGTAAAATTTCTGTATTAAAAATAGTGCCCTACTTCATGTGGACAGAATATAATTGTATGAACACTCTCTTGATAAACTTGTTAATGAGATTGATTAATTTGTTTATAGGGCGTTTTTTTTTTTTTTTAGTACGAGGATGCAATATATTGAATGGCAAGAAGGGCTGAGCTTTGGACATTGAAAAATTTGTTCTTGCTATGAAGAAACAAGTCTTCACCTATTCTTTTAATGGATAACTGGCAACGAGAGACAAGGAAGAGTGGAGTATGAGGACATATGAAGAAGAAAAAATCTAATTAAAGAGAAAGAATGGAATTTTTTTCTTAACAACTGCTGAGATATTCCAGAATTTTAATTAATGTTATATATGTATATGGTTTCCTTTAATTATTGAATGAAAGAAGAGGTGAAATTTTAGGGCCGGATATATGTAAATTAGAATGGAGAAAATAAAAATAAAAATAGACTAAAAAATTCAAAGAAGTGGATGTTTGTCCGAANCTATAATATTATTGCATTAAAAGATCCATGAAAATCTGTTGAAATTTTTCGAAAGTCACCTACTGCTCTGTGCCAAGGTACATTTCTTGATTGGACTGGAGGGAAGCAGTTGTTAAGAGATAATATGTCCTGTGAAAAACAAACAGTAAAACGATGTCGAATCCTCCATTAAGTTAGCGAATTTCGATTTTGCAGATAAACATTTTCTTATCTGTTCTCCATTTCTCACATTTCGAGCTGATAGTAGAGTGGAAAAGGAGGTTCGATTCACACCTATTTATCACGATGGAGCCTTGGTCAATGGGACCTCCTGCGAAACTGTTGTCCACCTGGGAGAATTCACGCCTAGGCCTACATCCACATTTAATTTATAATCTCCAGGAGCGAATACTTTTATTTTAAAAGCTGGATAGCCCGGTGATAAATCAAAGTCGCTCCGATCTGGGGGGATAACGGTGGAAATTATTTATTTGTGTTCCGCCATATTTGAGCCTGGGACAATTCGTAGGTCGCGGGAGACTTCACAAGGAGTGGGGGCCTTGAGGTGTCACACCCCAGGGAATTTGTCTTTATACGGCATTGGATGTTATCGCCCTTACGAAATATAAAGGAAAAAGAAATATATTAATGGCACCTCCTGTATTAATGTATTCAGACAGACTGGATCTACGTATTTCGGCCAAGGTAGTTAGTCAACTGGAGAACAAAGAATTTCTTGTTAGATGATTATAGTTAGAAATTTCTCAAAAACTGCAACCTTTTAAAACTCGAATAGTTTGATATTAGAAAATATTTTGTCTAAAATGATTCATTTAATATTTTCCTTTGTGAAATAAGTATTCTTTTTTAATAAACTGTAATAATACAAAATAAATAAATAATTTTATTTTCAAAATTTTTTCCTGGCAGTTCTTTTACAAGAAAAATTAATCATTTTATATTTCTGCAAAAGCCTTAACCAAATATCAACTATAATTTTATGCATCATTGTTACATGATTACAATGAGTATTTAAAAACATTTGTTCCTCAGAAATTTTAGAAAATAATAATGATAATTTCTATCATTTATTTCAAATGTGATAAAATAATTATTCCAGTCAAAATATTTCTGATAGAAAAATGACTAAGTTGCCAATTGTAATTTATGTAAATTTATTAACATTGGCACTAATTTTTAAAATATACATAAAACTTTCAAGTTAATTGAAATACTATAATTACAAAAGTAATCTTATTATCATCAGTAACAGTAAAAATAGAAGATATTTGGAAACATGCTAAATGTAAATAAGTAATGCTTAGGTAATAGTGCATATTTGCAAAAAAGAATGATAATAGAATTTTATATACCTTTGTATATATATAACTATATGCATACATATATATTTTAGTTTATTTGATTAGGATGGTGAAGTAATAAAAAATAATGAAAATCCATTTATGAGTTAACATTTTTCTAGAAATATTTTTTTTAATTTTCCTACTAAACTTAAGTGGTAACCTATATTAATAGGTTAATATATTGTTAATATATAAATAAACAAGGTCCTTTTCTCGTATCGAGTAGACCTTTACTTATATTTATTATTCCCATAT